>JAKOGI010002083.1:0-125000 GCA_029747015.1 Carnegiea gigantea
ATATATATATATATATATATACATATATATATATATATATATATATATATATATATATATATATATATATATATATATATATATATATATATATATATATATATATATATATATATATATATATATATACATACACATATGCATACATGTATGTATGTATGCATACACACACACATATGCGCATATGTGTACGTGTATGTGTGTGTATACATACACACGGACATGCACACACGCACACATACATATACATACATACTTACTAGTTAGCTACATGCTACAAGTGAATGGAAAACAAATAAATACATTAAACTACATACATCCAATTTTGATATACAAATTTAAAATAGATCACATGCTACGAAATGAAGGAATAAACAAATAAAATTTAAAGTTGGAAAAAATAAAAATAGAATAAGGAAAAAATTGTAGTGGGATTTTTAAGACAGTACATGTAATTTCTCATACTGTTGAAAATAGCGTGTCCTCTGACATCATTTCATATTAAAAAATATACAGCCTATCTAAATAAAACTGTATATATACAAGGGTAATTTTATATGCCAAAAATTGAAAGTAAAGCTTCCGGTTGATTAGAACAAAAAACATTTTCCTTCGAAAATTGATAATCTAAAATGATTTTTCAATTTTTCTCTGGCATGATAAAGAGGTGAATTTTTGTTTTTAGTAAAATCATATTTAACTACATGGACTAAAATTTATTTCATCTGAAAAATAAGCTGATTTATCACATGACAATTGACAATGGTAGTAATCCCATTCTCTTGTGCCTCTCTTTTGTTTCTCTTGCTCTTTCCTTGCTTAAGAGCCTGTCTTTTCAACTGTTCATCAGTTGTTTGTTTTCAATCAATGCTGATACTTGTTGACAAGTGCTTGTGAGTACCGATGAGTAAAAAATATAACTAAGTGCTGATGAATATCTAATGTTGATAATAAATATTTTTGATAAGTTAAAAAAATATGCTCTAAAGTTTTTTTATAAGTTAGATTGATATTTTCTATTTTTAAAATTGTTCTAAAAATTATGACGGACAATCATTGATAAAATCATTTTTCTCAAAAAATTAGTTTTCTTATTAATATGTTCGCGCTTGTCAAAGGTACTCAAAAACTTTACCTTCAATATATATATATATATATACATATATATATATATATATGCTTGTAGGTAAATCATAAGCAAAAGGTATGTTTTACAACTATTTTCTTATAAAATTTGGTAGGCTGGCATAGATGATCAAACGACAAGCATGGCTAAAAAAAAAAAAAGAAAACAACTTTTTTGGTCGGTGGTATCATTTTTCGTAAGTACTTGGCGTATATTCATTGCATCAGTGTGAACTAAGTAAGCAATAAAAATTTGTGTAAAAAAACTGTAGGAAAACTGGAGCAATCATGGGCGGATCATAGTGTATGCTAGGGGTGCTGTGGACATCCCTCCCCAAAAAAACGCTATAGATAGGCATTCTGAAGGGATTAAAGGTGGTGTTGTTGGACACGCCTAAAAATGTCCACCGAACCTGCTGGGGCACCATAGAGCCAACGAGTCAACGACTAACCTTTTAAATTTTTCTTTTTAAATAAAAAATGCAGCTGCAAGGACAGAGCTAACCTCAACCTCCAATATGTCTCTCACTTTCTGACCCTTTCAGTGTCTGCCCTCCTCTAGTCAAAAGCAATATAGTAGGCAAAGGGAATCAACCAGACCATATCGAATTCTCTGACCCTCCCTCTCTCTTTCTCTCTCTATCTCCGCCAATATTCGTACTTTGTCTGTCTCTGTCTTTCCCATGAAAGTAGAGTAGCAGACCAGTAAGAGGGAAGGTGGGAGGAGACAATGGTGAATGTGAAATCCACCAACCGAACCACCAGCCACTAGCCCACAACCATCGACGACAAGCAGGCCATCTGTCCACGATCCAACCGCCATGTGATGTTCTGTTTTGATGTCGGCTAGCCTTTTCCATTAACAAGTATTTTCACTGGACACACTCGGTTAGGGTTTCATCTTTGAACAATTGAATTGAATTGAACTGTTTTTGCTTGAATTGGTTCTTAATTGCTTCGTTTTGTTCTGCTAGGAACATTGAAATTGCTTGGTTAATAGTTTTGTGCCCTTGCAATTGTTTGGTTTTGTTCTTTTAGGAACATTGAAGTTGCTTAATAGCAGGATCTACCTCTGTAATGTTGCTACCCAGAAGTTTTCATCTAGAGATGAATTATTTATGTTTTGACTTGGATTTAAGCTTTGTATTTTGCTTTGCGTTCACTTTGAAATAATAATTAAGTGAATAACTAAGAATTTGATTTCTAATATATGTCCTGTTGCCCTAGAATATATTACTTGATTTTTTAGGTGAGTTTGTCTTTTTTTTTCCACTTTGATATAGATGAATCCAATAATTCCATTTTACGACACTTGAAAATAAAACAACCTGAAAGGTGAAGAAAATATATTAGTACAATGGTATTGGTTCCAATAGTGACAAGTGTTAATGAGATGGAGAAAATGAGGGTGGATCTAATATTTCCGTGTATGGTTTAGACTTTATTTTTTTAGTACATAGGGTGACGAGTATTAGTAGGTGAACACTCTTGATCCAAATGTCTAAATCCGCCATTGGGAGCAACAAGCAATATGTAATAGGTGATGCGAGTTTTGTGTTTGATACAACTCAAAAACATAGTAAACACAAGTAAAAAAAATTAGGGCTATAGTAATTGTGCATGTATTCCCACTCTATTTCCAGTTTATACTAGTTTAATTCATAATTATATTAATGGAGTTTTATTCTATTGAGATGAATGTTACCTAATAAACCAATAAAATGGATATCGAATTTGCGCTAACATAATCTGGCGTAACTAGATGAAAAATATCATCATGAAAATAGGGAGCTTCAATAATAAAAACTAAAGAGAGCCAGCCATAATATGTCGGGTAATTTTGGCATTTTTTTAATCAGTGCAAATATAATTTCTCATTTCCAATTGTGTACGAAAGCTCTCAGTCAATTTTCTTTATTTTATTTTACTATTCACAAATCATTATGTAGCCTTTTTCACTCAGGCAAATGAATATCTTCATTTTATTGGAATTGAAAAACAAAGTTATATTCAATTATAATTAAAAGATATTATTGTTTTAAAATAAATAAAAGTTGTGTTTCTTAGATAAACTAAAAATTGTTGTGTTTTTTCTTTAATAACTGGAGTATTTATCTTAATTTATTTGAAGTAATTATGATATGTTTCAAGCATGTAAACATTTATTTGTTTATCAACTTACTGTTTGGCATCCTAGGGGCGCTAAGTAAGCATCTTAAATTTGAGAGTTTATCATCATAGACCTTATTCTAGAAATAATTATTCCTAAGATATCCGATCACCATTAAATATATATCTGGTAGAAGATAACTTGTATTAGGAAGCTTTAATTATTTAATCTGTTCTATATTTTCTATCTTCCGATCTATTTTTCTTTTTCAAATCAAGCCAATTTAAGTTTAAGTTTTTCCCTTTTCCTCCATTTCCATTTTTCACTCCATTTCCCACCTTGACATGTCATACTGCATTTTCTATTTTTTTTTTTTTTGGGGGAGGATTCTAGATGGTGTTCAACTGTATATCATCTAGAGATATGTTTTTGCATTGTTTTCTCCATATTGTTGAAATAATCAACTTGTCGTATCGCACAAAGAAAGGCTAGTAGCTTTTACAGCTGGGTTAGCCACAATGTTACGGACTTGTCTCGACGGAATGGATAGGAAAAGCGTCATCTTCTATATGAACAATAGTAGTTCACTAACCTCAGGCACGTAATCATAGTTCATAGTGACAAAAATTGAACACTCTAGCGAGAGTTGGAGACTCTAGAGAGAGAAAGAGGGATAACGCGTCTCTGTTCATCTCCCTTCTTTACCCAGCCATGAGCACCAAAAAACACAAGAAGCCGCCTGATTGTAGTTTTGCCTTCCTTAGCCTCTTCCCTTCAGTCTTTCCTTCTCGCCTCTCCTCGCATTCCATTTGTCTACTCACTGGTCCTTCTCTAGAGGTGCTCAATTGGGCCCTTAATTGCTTTAGGTCTGCTCAAATTGTTGGCCTCTTTGCTGATGATAAATTGGGGCAGGCAGTCATGGTTTCTTCACTCCAACACGCTACCCTCACCAGATCTGCACCGGGTCACTGCTCATGGACTTGTCGGGCATTTGATTACAAGATCTATGGCTTCTTTGTCATCATGTGCTTGGGGAGCCCGCGGTGTTGTTCCTGGGAATTTTCTGGACTTGTTGCAGTTACAGATCAGCCCGAATTTCATTTCGTAGCCTTCTTCATCGGTGCTTTAAATCCGTAAGTGTTGTCCATAATTGTCTAAGCCTCTTGAGCAATCCCAGGTATGTCTCTCGCCCCATTCTTTTTCTCACTTCTTTGCTCGAGATCTTCTGAAATATGTCAATTACATTGCCTTGATAACCACCATCTTGAATTTGATGGCCATTTTTGCATGCTTTCAAAGGTATTATCATCCTTGCTTTGATGTCGAGTGCTCTGTTCTCCAATTTCGGTGTTTTGAAACTGATTTGGATGCACTTGGTTTGCATACTATGTGCAATTCTGGGTTTGTGCAGCAAATACTCACGTTCTATTTTTTCTGGGTTGCATTTGCTGTTATGGCCTTAATTCAGGATGCTCCGCCAGGCTGGCTTCCTATTTCTTGCATTAACTGGTTTGGCCTTGGGGTTGACACGATTATTTGCAATCCTCGTAAGCATGTTTGGAAACTAGTTTTAGACACAAACTGGTATAGTTCAGTACTGCATAACGTATGTTCTTTTAGTTCAAGTGATTCGCTTATGGTTACTTTCTAGCATAATCTTCGTGACTCTGCGTTGTGTGCTTCCCTTGTGTGCCCAGCTTGTCTCATTTTATGGACTTGGTCAGGTCCGTTGCACTTATGCTATAGGATTGGTTCTATTTGGGTTCTGATAGCCTATGATATGTACCCTCACAATGACCTCTTGTATCTCCCTTCTTCGGCATACTTCAGACAGTGTACACACGCTCAGCTCTGTTCAAATCTCTTACTTGACAATGGCTTTAGCTGGTATGTATCCATATACCACCCTGTTGCTGTACTTTCTTACCAATTTCTCATTTTGTTCTTCATTTTGCAGGTGTGGGAGACTTCCAATCCTATGGTCTACTGATGTTGTTTGTTATTTTTTTCTGGAACAGCACCTTTGTGTGCTTAGACCGCATCTTCAGATGCTTGATCCACCGCTTGATCCACCCTTGCAAGGGTGTTTGCTATTTGTCGTTATGATTCACGTCTAGTGTCTGGAATTAAGTGTATTATATCATACACTTTTGGCTTCTAAATGGACCCACTTTCTTTTACGAAAGTTTGGACTCAACCAGGCTTCCTGGTTTGGACAATTTGCAGGTGGAACTTCTATTGGCTGGAGCTTTACACTGAGCCTCTCATCTCAGTATAGGCACTTTCCAGTCCTAGCACTCACCATGGGTTCACTTATGGCAAACCCGATCTTACAATCCTGGCATTGCAAGCTTTGGCACTATGTCAACGGCTTTGGTTGTACCGAACAAGGATGACCACCAGTATGGGTCTGAGTTCATGTATGTTTTTTGTATGGGATGACACTTGTATATTCATGATTCAGCCTGCGTGTGACTACTCTCTGCTCCTCCTTGTACAAGACCCTTGTATTGGGTCTTATATAAGTTTATCCAGTTTCGGTGCCTGTTGGTGGGATATACATTCTCAAGCCAATGTTGGCGTGCTACAAGACTTGATGTTCATTTGTTTGCACTCCCCGCAATTGCGCAGGCTAGCTCTGCATCCATTTTTTTAGTGCTGTAGCTGCTGGCTGGGTTTTATTGTCTTACCTGAGTTGGTGCTGCCTCCTGAGATGAGGCCTTACTTTGGGGAGTTTTTATGGAAGCTGATGATGACCTGTGTAGGTCTGAAGCGGTTTACGATTATAATCTGGCTTGTGTTGTATGATTGTTTTATTATGAATACGTGCGACTGTGTTGGGATCCTCATCCCCTATGGTCTTGCTTTGGCCTTGGCACCAAGGGAGACTTGTTACTGTGCCCGTTGGTGGGAGATTCAGTCTCAGGCCAATGTTGGTGCGCTACAGGATTTGAGGAACTGCCCATGCTGCCGTATGCATAGGTCTATGATGACCCTGTTAACCTGTTATGTCTGAGACCTTTTGGTTACAGTTTTGTTTGTTTTGCTAAGCGATCTATCCGGTTGGAGTGTCTCCAATTTCTTATCGGGAAAAATACCTGGTACTCATCTCCATTAATGGACGTACAGTGGCAATTGGATTTACGCCAATCCCAGTTAAAGGGCTCCTGTTTCCTTCTAGCTTCGAAGTGGTGGGCGTTGCTATCCTTTCAAGGGGCATTGTTCCACCAATGCAGCTCCATTTTTGTTCATTGTTATTTTGTTTTACTAGCTTCTATCATGAAGAGGAATGTAAGGTCATTATCGTTTCCTGTCTTGTTTTGGACCTATTTTACTCTCCTTGCTATCCGGATATGAAAATACTTGCATGGAATGTTCAAGGTGTGAAAAAACGACAAATTAGGGAGGATATTTGTTGTATTATAAGATCTCATAAACCTGACATAGTATTTCTTACTGAAACAATGGTAGCGGAAAACGTAACACAATGACTTATTTCTGCATTCGGTTTCGAGCATTATGAATAAGTCAATTCTGTAAACCATTCTGGTGGTATGTGGGTACTATGGAATAATACAATTGTACTTGCTAATGTTATGATTAAAGAACACCGGCTTATTCATATGCGTGTGCTCGATGTCAAAACACAACAAATGATTACTCTTTCCAGTATTTATGCCCTGACAAAAAACTCTGAAAAACTGGGTTTTTGGAACCATCTTTCCAAGCTAAACGATGTTATTGATACCTCTTGGTGTATTATAGGTGATTTTAATGAATTGGAGAATAATATGGATAAAAGAGGGGGAGCTCCGATCGCCTACTCCCAATGCAAATGCATCCCTACTTTCTTGAATACAGTCAACGCATCTTGTATTCCTGTTTTGGGTCGACCATTCACCTGGCAATCTAGGATATGGGGCCAGCTTATTTATGAAAAATTAGACCGAGCTATTGGTAGACAAGATTGGCATAATCTGTACCCTGTGACTATCACTCATTCTCCCTTTACGTGTTCTTATCACCATTTCCTTCTTCTCAACACTCAATGATCATCAACAAGCCATAAACAACCCACCTTTTGGTTTCAGCCAGATTGGCTTCAGCACGAACAAGTTCACTCTATTGTTCGCCATCAGTGGCAATGCCCTGTTCATGGTTCGCCAATGTCCCATATTGCGCACCATCTCAAAAGTATTAAGAATAAGATCAAATCTTAGAAAATCACTTCTGGGCCTAACTACAAAAAACATATTGAGAAAAATACGGAGAAACTGCATTATGTGGAGAACCGTCTCATTGATAATGCTGATAATCCACGACTTAATCATTGGTATAATAGGCTAATCAAACAAAGAGAAAAATTAATACTGTTTCATCAAAGATTTTGGGCCGCTTAGTTAGAAAACAATGGTTAACTGATAGTGATCGGAACTCCCGCTTTTTCACCAACCGGCAACAGCACGTAAACGACGTACTTATATCTCAAGGATCAAAAACGAGGTAGGTAGCTGGATTGAGGAGATTGATCTGATTCAAGCCAAATTTTGTCACGATTTTCAACAACGATTTACTTCCAGTCACAATGCCTATACTACTTTTACTCCCATCACAGTATTACGGAAGGTCACGGAATCAGAAAACTTGCACCTTATTCAACCGGTTATCGAAGAGGAAGTTCATCAAGCTCTTGTTCAGCCTGAAAATATGTTATTTTTGCACCCTTTATTATCTAATATTTGCTCGAAATAAAATATCAAATTAGGATTTTAATATGTGTTTGTTTATTTTGTAAGAATTGGAAGAAAATATGAGAAAGAAATAAATAATGAGCTCAAACAAGGAATTGGACCAAAAGAGAGAAGAAAAAAAGAAGAAGCTAGATAGGAGCCCAATGTCCGAGCCTAATCCACGGCCCAATTCTCCCTTCACAGCCTCCCTCTAGCTGCTCTCTCTCTCACCAAGCTCGACCCACTAGACCGAGGCCCAGTGGTCCAGCTTCCCCCCTGTTCTCTTCCTCTCTCTTTTTTCTCTTAGCAGGCCTGGCCCGTTTGCTCCCCATTTCTCAGCCCACACACTCCCTCTTCTTTCTCTCTTGGATCGGGCCGCTTGCTTCCTCTTCTCCTTCGCACGGTCCAGCCCGCCAGCCTCACTTAGCCAAGTCACACGTATTGCACGTGACCCATCCTTTCCCCTTTCCACTTAAATCCCTCACGTGCTGGGCACGTGAGCCGAATCCCCTATCTCTTTTTCTTCCTCTCGTCAGTTTCAGCCCCAAAATTCTAGAATCAAGGCCACAAACAGGGCATGCGTGGCAGACTCTTCTTGTTCTTCACCCATAACCGACGCTCTGCCTCTTCATCTCCCTTTCTCTCTTTCTCTCCTTATTCACTCCACCATTACTCACTACCATCAATGAGCCCTTTTCAAGCATTCGAAGCGGCTGAAGTTGACACTGGGGGCGAGCTTCAAATGGAGGTCGAAGCAAAGCGTCATGGGGGTATCGAATTTAGGTTTTATTTAGGTTCTAGTTAGATTCACTTTCAGTTTTGATGTTTTATGATTAAGATTTTAAGGTTTAATTGGAGCTTGGTATTTTAGGGTTTCGTTTTCTCGTTTTCAATTTCGACTCTCAGATTCATGTTTAGCCTTCGAATTCATGTAATTTGGTTGAATTTGTCAATTCCGAGTTGCATTTGCAAGGATTGTGTGAAACTTCAAGAGTTGGACTCGATTTGAGGATGGTTGAGATCCGGTTTAAGGTCCTGTTTTTGCTCTGTCACGGTTCTGCGCCCCCTTCCCTGTGTTCTATTCTTGTTCAAGTTCCTGTGCTTGGCTCTTGTTCAAGTTTTAGTTCGACTGTCAGTTAGGAGTTCTATTTTGATTATTAGTTCCTGCGCTTGGTTCTTCGCCTTGGAGGATTATTAACGAGTTTGATTTTTTTTTTTTGGGGTTAAAATTTTGGTTGATGCTGTCATTTCGGGGCCAGACATTTCGATTTCGAGCTCAAGGGTGTTATTTCTGAGTGTTGTTTTTCCAATCGTTTTCCTGCTCATTCAGTTTACATAATCCAGACTTTAGGTTCATGAATTTGATGTTACTAAATCAAGGTTTGCAGAGTTTGGGTTGATCTTTTGATTTATGGTGGTTTGAAGTGGCTGCATCTGAGTTCGAATTATCACCTTTATTCATGCTTGTTTTGCCTCACTCAATTTAATCCGTAATTAGTCTTGTAACTTAGTAATTCATCGAGTTTGATTTATGGTCATAGCTTTAATCCGTCCAATTTTAGCATAAAATAATTTAAATTAGCAACCTAATTTCTCAACCATCCCTGAGGATCGACACCCATTAGCGTTACAACGATAAACTGTATACTTACAGAAAATCACAATAAGTTTTTGGCACCGTTGCCGGGGATGGCGTTGTGAAATTAGGTCGTTTGCGTCGATTTCGTTTTTGTTTCGTATCTTTCCATTTTGTGTTCATTGATTTCGTTTTAGTTGTTTAGTTTAGGTGAGCTTTCTTTTGTTTTTGATTTTCAATTCAAGTTTATATTTTGCTTTTTATTTAGTCCATTTAATTTAATTTTTGTTATTATTTTATGCTAAAAATAAGAGGACTAATAATTTTGATACTTGTGCAGGAAGTAGAAACCAAAGGAAAAATCAGACAAAAAATAGAATGTCCTTATTTTGTATTTGTGCTTATTTTCTATTTTCTACGTTAGATTACTATTTGATGTTTGAGTCATTCTTTTATAGCATAATTTTATTTTTGTTAGTTTATTTTGTTTTGTTCACTTAATTATTTGAGTCTTTTGTTTTTGTTTTAGTCATTAGATTATAATAGTATCCTAGATGCATTTTCTTTCCTAAAAAGAAAATTAAAAAAAATTCAAAACTTGAAAATCCAAAAAAATTGCAAAATTCTTAAAATTGCAAAAAAACACTAGATTCAAGAATGTGAGTTTTTAATTTCCCCCAATTTGAGCATGAACCTTTCTGGCGCTATTTATCGCGACTTAATGATTATCATGCTTATTTGAATCAAAATTTTCAAAAATGGAAAATTTGTGAGGTCATTGCTGTGGGTCTGAATTCTGCATCTTGGGGTTATATTGAGTCAATTTATCCTGGTGGTGTATTAGGATTGTTATCTAACTCAAGATGAAGTTTGGGATTTCTTTGAAAAATTAGCTTGTGATACTTACGAGTTTGAACAAGCTAAAAATAATTTTGGATACCCAACTCCTAATGAGTATGTTTTGCATGCTAATCCTTATCCCCATGATTGCTTTATGAATTCACATGACCCATCTTACTCTTGTGTATCTCCTGCTGTATGTGATTACTGTGAGTCATCTGCTCATGATGCCTGTGATTGCCCATATCGTGCTTATGTTGATGCTACATATGCAAGTGTGGAAAAGAAGTTAAATGAATTGACTGATAAAATGATAGAGAATATGAAAGTGAGAATTGCTGAATATTCTCAATGTTGTAGTCAAAGTAGGGAGAATTGTAATGAGCCTAACTCTAATTTAGGATCTCCTAAACCTGGAGTTAGTCTCTATGATGATTTTGAACCCTCTTATTCTACTAGGCCTAACTTGAATGAAGAGATGCCTTTACCTAGTCTAGATCAAGAGAGTGACTTCTCTTCATCTCTATCACAAGACCTTGCACCTGAATTTAGCTCACCTACGGACGTCATTCAAGATGTCCTAGTTTCTGCCGACCCACCCACCACTTTAAATGATTCTTTTGAGTTTGAAGAGGGTGATGAATGTGGGAACCCTACTGAGTTAGAGCATCACAACTGACTTTGAGCACCATGAGTTATATGAGTCAGATGATACTGTTTTACAGGAGTCATGTGAGGAGGAAGCTACATCCACTAAATTGGAATTTGATGATGATATTCTTTCTATAGAATATGAATCTTTTTCATGTGGGTTTGATGTCAATGTGGGTTTGGATGTGAATCTGTGTGCTGAATACGAATCTTTTTCTTTTGACCCCATCCACCCTGACTTTCTTTTTGAATCTCACAAGTATAAATTTGTTGAGTCTGAGGCCATTGTCACTGAACATTTTGATTTCGACCAAACTTTTACGCCTTTTGTAATTGAGAGACTTGTGGATTTAGGACTCACTAATTTGCCTAGACCATTCATCCATGATGATATAATTTGTAGGCCGATGACCCACTTGCTGGCCACTTTTAAGTACATCTATCTATTTTCTGATTAGGTCCAACAGTTTGACAAATTGAAGAGGGCCCTTACTTGTGCTTTATTGCTAAGGTAGATGTACTTTACTTGGCGCCAACTTTCTTATTTCTTCTGCATTGATCTTATTGAGAGTTGGTCTTCTGTATTTGACAAGCTACTTCGTACTTTAACGAGTTTTGATTTAAGTAGCAATGTTCCATTTGATATGGAGTGGCTGATGCTCCATAGGCCTCTATTTGCGCAAATTTCTGAAGGCATAGCTTAGGTGTAATTCTGTGCCTGACCTAGTATAAACGTTCTTCTTTATCTCTTCTTTTTATTTTGTTTTTGTTTGTATATATTTGTTGCTTTGTTTTATTTTTATTGTTTTATTTTTGAGTTTTCGAGTCATGTCATTTTTCTTTCTTTTTGAGTCTTAGTCTTCTTTTTGTATATTTATTTTTCTTTTTAGTTTTTTTTTTCCTCTTTTGTCTGTTTCTTTTCACTCTCAATGAGGACATTGTAAGATTTAGGTGTGGGGGTGGGGAAACTTTGAAAAAATTGAAAAATTGAAAAATTTTGAAAATTCAAAAAAGATTTTTGTTTTGTTTTTGGAGAAGTTTTGTATTATTCTAATCAGCTTACATCCCATATACTTTGATTTTTAGCTCGCATATGAACTGATGTGCTTGATAGGTCTTTGTCCTCGCTGTGTCATTCTAAGCCCTGATTCTAACCCCGATTGTTCATCATTGATGTGTAATCCAATCCTATCTATATCATCATCATTATCTTAAGGTCTTAGTTTTTCATTATTGGCTCTCCCACTTGTCTTTGACACGATTACTTTGGTTTGTGTTTGAATTTCAAGGAAAAAAATACAAAAAGGAAAATAAAAAAAAGAAAGAATAGAAAAAGGAAAAAAAGAATGAAATTGGGAATGACAAGTACCCCTTTGAGGCATGCGCTACTGGGCGTTACCCTTTGAGGCACGTACTACTAGGTGTTCTCTTTGAGGCAATACTGCTACTGAGAAAGCTTGCTTCCTATGTTAATAAGTCAATAATGTAGTTTGTGTCATTCAAGTGGGATTGAGTTTGATTTTGGTAAACTTAAGCCTTAAGATGATGATACACTTGCACACGAGCACTGGGATGGATTCAAAGTTTTGATGTACAGTTGGGTGAAAAATTAGTGCTTTGATATCATTCATGGGGTAGAGAGCCTTGGTGAATACATTTTGTTTATATGCAGGCTAATATCTTTGGCACATGGGATTAGAATGTGTATACATCTTTTCTTAGTTTTGTACATATTAATTTTTGAAAAAAAAAAGATTTTCGAGTTTCTATTTATCTTTTCATTTATAGATTTTGTGGGTATATCTTCTACAAACCCTCACGAGACCTTACTCGTCCGTTAGGGGTAACCTAGGGGTTTATGTTACGTGCAACCGTGATTCCTACGAAAGTAAGTTAGGGTTTTATTTTCTTTTTTAGGATTTTTAATTTTGTTTTACTTGAGGACGAGCAAAACTTAGGTGTGGGGGTATTTGTTCAACTTGAAAATATGTTATTTTTGTACCCTTTATTATCTAATATTTGTTCGAAATAAAATATTAAATTAGGATTTTAATATGTGTTTGTTTATTTTGTAGGAATTGGAAGAAAATATCAGAAAGAAATAAATAATGAGCTCAAATAAGGAATTGGACCAAAAGAGAGAAGAAAAAAAGAAGAAGCTAGACAGAAGCCCAATGTCAGAGCCTAATCCACGGCCCAATTCTCCCTTCACAGCCTCCCTCTAGCTATTCTCTCTCTCGGCAAGCTCGGCCCACTAGACCGAGGCCCAGCAGTCCAGCTTCCCCCCTGTTCTCTTCCTCTCTCTTTTTTCTCTCAACGGGCCTTGCCCGTTTGCTCCCCATTTCGCAGCCCACATGCTCCCTTTTCTTTCTCTCTTGGATCGGGCCGCTTGCTTCCTCTTCTCCTCCCCACGGTCCAGCCCGCCAGCCTCGCTTAATCAAGTCACACGTATTGTACGTGACCCAGTGTAATAACCCGACCCTAAATCATATTTATTTATTTAATTAAGTCATGTTATTAATTTTTCACATTTATTCATCTCATTTAATCATCTCCGTTAGGAGAATTCAATTTTGAGCTCCACTTTACAATTTAAGTTTCATTTACCGTATCAATTTCGGAAAAATTGATAGTGGGCCTTGATAATTATGGTTTAAGAGATTAAATCATTTTTCATAACATTTCAAAAATTTGATTTCGAGCTTCGGAAAATTTAAAATTAAATTAATCGCACTCGATGTAATCTTCTTTCCAAACCCAAGCTCATTTAAGGTCAATTTCGGCCCAATAAGTCTTTACCTTATTTATTTAGCTAATTACCATTAATAAGGCCTAATCACCATTAGTAAAAGTAGATTTTGAGGTCAATTTGCAGCTAAGTATATTTGCTTCATTCTCAACCAAGTAAACAAACTTTGGCTCATTTCATCCAAGTAAGCAAACTAGATTATCAAAGCTCTCATTTCTCTCTCTTCCCTCTCCTCCATGGCAGCCTTGGCCGCCAGCCACCAGCTCTACCACCACAGCCACCAACAACCTCCCTAATCACCACCCTTACTCCTACAAACATCTAACCTCACTTGTATTCCCTTTTTCAAGCATCAAAGTGAGGTAAATCCTAGTCTAATCGTGTTTAAATTTGGGTTTTTATGTTGGATTGATTTTGGATCATGTTATCTTGATATGAACAAGTATTATTTTGATGTTTTGGTTGTTGATTATGCTTGAAAGCAAGCAATGATTGAAGTTGTTCATGTTCATGCAAGTTTAGGATGTAATGATAGATTTTAGTTGTTTTAAATGAGATTTTGTGATATTTGGCATTGGTAATGAATATCAAGATATTTATGCTGATTTATCTAAGTTAAGGATTGCTTTTAGTGGGTGGTTATGTGAAGACAAGATTGAAAAATGTGATTATTGAGCAGTAAATAGACCTGAAACAGGGGTCAATTCGGGAGAAAACTGGTATTAATTGGCACATCAAAAATTCATGAATTTTGGTGTAGTGATATCTGAGTTATCTTTCAATAGGCTCTAGAATTACTCAAATTCGACTTGTGTGGTCAAAGTTATGACCAATTTACTGAAAACTGCGCAGAATACATCGAAATTGGGAGCATTTGTGAACAGGGGACTTTACGGAAAACCTGGTATTGATTGGGTCATTGAAAAATTGTGATTTTTGGCATGTGGATAGATCAATGAGTTATCTTTCAAATGCCTTTTAAATCACCTTAATCCGAGTTATGGTTGTTTTGCTACGACTGCGTAGATTGGACTGAAGTTGTGCATGGTTGTATTCTAGCCCAATTTTAGGGGCCTTACTATGTGAATCATCTTTTGTGTCCTCAATAAAAGTTTTAGAGAACTTTGTGAGCTTTTCATATTGGGATTTTATATCTCAATTGGAGGTCGGGAGTGAAAAATATGGATTTTCTAAAGTAGACTATCAAACGGTAATATGGCGGAAGAAAGAAAACGTGACATTTGGAAATATTATCAGAAGGTCCCATATAATTATGAATATTGCAAGGAAATTACAAGGTTTCGTGAGTTCAACAAGTTTGATTAGTGTATGGAAGCTTATTTGGGTTGGAAAACCGAGTTAAATGAGTATGAAAATGAAATTTGAGAAGTGGGCAGAGTATTGACTCAAATCAGTGTTTATTGGACTCAGTTGGGGTTATTTGAGCTTTTATAAACCTCACAACACCTCTCCTGACATTAAGCCTTCTATTATCCATTTCAGAAGTATTACACTTTTCATTATCCATTTCGATAATATCAGAAACCCATATTTCATTTATATCAATTAAAATCTTTTCATTATCACCTCAATCATTTCAATTTGATCTATTTTGTTTTAGTTTGTTGTATTTCAAGTTCAATAACCCTAATTGATTTATTTTTTAAATTATTTTATTGTAACTTATCTTATGTTGAATTATTGGAATTATGGAAGCTTTTTAATTAATCAATTTCTATTAAAGTTACAAATTCCGGGAGTAAATATTATTTACTAACTGCATTTACCTATAATTACATTTCTTTAGCAGAATCAGGGCCTAGTCTATCGTTTCTATTGTGCATAAGTATTATCAAGTGAAATATCATTTTAAAGATTTCAGATACGTTCATTGTCTGCATCTTTAGAAATTAGAATGTATTTATTAAAGTTATCATGTTTCGTTAAGTACATCAATGAATCAGTTTACACAGTGACTTATCATTTAATAGTGACCCTGCCAGTTATCATCTGTAGGGTATTCGCCCTTCAATTACCCGCACAGCTTCAGGCCAGGTCCCCCGATTGGCTTGGCAGGTGTACACCTATTCATAGATCGTAACAGTATCAAGGGGTTCACTTTCAGATAATAATTAGCAATGCAATTTTATATTCATCTCATTCTCTATTTTGATCTTAAATGAATTGCAATGTGGGCCCAAATCATTGTTTCAATGATCATTTAACAATACAGAAATGCATGTACTGAGCTTCGGCTCACAGTTCGAAATGTTTTTTATGTTTTGTTTTAGGCAAATGCTCAAAGAATCGCTTTCATGCTAGTAAACAGCAGAAGAGAATAAGTTGAGTAAGGAAATCTGGGCGGATCAACCATGATATAGTACATACATATTTTTGAAGCTGTATATTGAAATCTTCAGTAGATGGAGATACAGATTATATGGTGAATTGTTTTACTAGGGTGTATAAACCTTACATTGATTAACAGTTGATTATATAGCGTTTGATCAGGTGTTTGTGTATCATTGAAGCTATGCTTAACTGTGTTATTTATAGCACTCATGTTTCAAGCCTTGTCCTCTTGGACAGCGGTAACGCCCCTATCATTGGGTTTATCAAATTCTTATTGAATGATTTTTTAAGAAAAATACAAGCAGTGAAACATGTTTAATTTGGGGGCGTTACAGATTTGGTATCAGAGTCAAGTTGAGATTTTCTTGATGAGATGTGGAGTATGGAGAGTGGAGTTAGAAGACCGAGAAAATTAATTATTGGGGGATTATTATGATATCATTGGATATTTGTGACAATAGTAATGTCTGCTTATCTCTCACATATTCTACTCGTATATTCTTCTTTATCAGATGGATCCATACAATATGTATATAGTTTGATCTCAAGCATCAGATTTGAGGGTGAGTTTGAACAACAAGTTAAAGGTGCCTCCAATGCATTTAGGTTAGTATGGCCATATTGTCCAGAAGTCACTCGGTCTGGCCATATGAGCCACCATCTGATTTGTATGTTGTCCTTTTAGCTAAAATTGTTTATTTTTGGGATGTAAACTCTTGTACTCCGGGCGTGTGGCCCGTAGAGTTGTGGTCTTCGGTGTGTAGCCGTTGAGCTTGATTTGATATCCTTTTGTGCTTCTAGTTAATGCATGGGATTTGATGTAAGGCTTTAAGCCTGAAAAATGGTCAGTTTATAGGCGAAGCTCTGTCTGTTTCGCCTTAGGAATTTAAGAATCACTAACACTCCTAACCCTAGGGTTGGGGGCTGTTATAGATGTGTCCTATGAAGGACCCTTGACTCATTTTTTAAGGTTAAATGCATAGAAAAAACTAAGTATAGGCAGAATACACAAGTTCAATCAACTTGGCAGTTTTGATCAGTGTATAAGGTCCGACTTTGAGGTAACTTTTGTCCATGATCAGCATAATTTATCTAGGGGTTTTCTATCCTAACTTTATAGTTAGGGAGATATCTTGCATGTGAAGTAAGTTTCAAATGGATTGGAGGTCACTTGGTCATTCAAAATTGTCAGGCAAGTCTAAGTCTGCAAACTGGTCAGAATTCCAGTGCACGAGGTCTGAGTTTATCCCACTTGCAGCCTGTGCAATCCAACCGTTAGGATAAAATGACGGCAGACATTGATAACCAAACCATCTTTTGGGTCATGAAGATCTTCTCCAGCATTCAATAAGATAACTCATGTCAGAAGACTCTTGAAAACGTACTATTGAAAGCGACAGAAATGCTATATTGATAAAAGAAGGAGATTCATGGAATTTTAGATATATGATAAGGTTTTTCAAAAAGTTTCATCAATTAAGGGTGTAAGGAGGTTGAACTGAAAACTAAATTGCGGCCAAGATCTTTTAGACCATATCAGTTCATTGAAAGGTCGAATTCCATAACTTGTCTACCAAGTCTACCTATATAGCTCACACATGTGCATAATGTGTTCCTTACCTCACAATGCAGGCAGTACATTACATATCCTGATCACGCTGTCATAATCAAACCCATTGCGGACATTGAGGGTCTTGTGTTTTACGAGCACCCAGTCCAGATGTTAGATCAGGATTCAGTAGTTAAGTATCAAGCAGATATCTTTAACTAAATCATTTTGAGCAAATCATACCTCCCCATAGGCTATCTGGGAGAAATGAGGAAGAAAAGAAAGTCAAGTACCCATATTTATTTCAGATAACCTTGCATGTTTTGACAAAGTTCATAAGTTTCAAGGATGAAACTCTTCAAGGGGAGAAGGCTGTAATAGCCCGACCCTAAATCATATTTATTTATTTAATTAAGTCATGTTATTAATTTTTCACATTTATTCATCTCATTTAATCATCCCCGTTGGGAGAATTCAATTTTGGGCCCTATTTTACAATTCAAGTTTTATTTACCGTATCAATGTCAGAAAAATTGATAGTGGGCCTCGATAATTATGGTTTAAGAGATTAAATCATTTTTCATAACATTTCAAAAATTTGATTTCGAGCTTCAGAAAATTTAAAATTAAATTAATCGCACTCGGTTTAATCTTCTTTCCGAACCCGAGCTCATTTAAGGCCAATTTCGGCCCAACAAGTCTTTACCTTATTTGTTTAGATTATTTTCTAAATGCCTATATGAACGTTAATTTTATTAAAAAAGATGTTCTTGCCATTGATTATTATTATTAATATTATTATTAGTTTTGAAAATCTTTCGATGATTTTTTAATAAACGTTATTAACGGTTATTAACGAGTACTAAATCGAATAGGAACCCGAATGCGATTAGGCTGTCAACCTTAGAAGCAGTTCGATGTTATTTAATCGAACCTAGATAGATTTGGGAACGAATAGTTGGTGAAGGATTATATTATCGATTTGGGTTTAGAATTCGGGTTACGAATTAGACTAGCGGTGTCAAATATGAAACAGTTTGGGACAAAAAAAAGAGAGAGGAAGGGGCATTTTAGTCATTGTGCGCGAGCTCCCCTTTTTCCTTCTCTTCCCTGTCGCGACCCCTGCTCCTTCCCGACACCCTCTTCCTCTCTCCTCTCTGCTTCATCCTCTTCCTCCCCTCCTCCTCCATTAACGTGGCCACCCAAGCTCCCAAACTCAGAGAATTTTGCCACTTTTTGCTACAAAAATCTCCATTCGACCGCCCCTACCAGCTGGAGTAGGTTTGGAACAAATTTGGGTCGCAATTTGAAGCTCTTTGCCGCGTTTGGGGAGGGTCTTGAGTGCCGAATTGGAGCTCGAACGCGTGCCCAGGTAAGGCCGTGCAATTCCACTCTTAGTTGCTTCAATTTCCTATAAATTAGAGTAGAAATCGTTACTTTCAAACCCCCAATTCAACCTCAATTCAGTAAGTGAGTTTGGGTCTGTTTTAGGGTTCGAATTTTTGGGAAATTTGGCATGATTTGGGTCCTGATCGAGCGTGGGTAAGCAAGAGGCGAAGGATTGGAGTTGTTCAAGCCCCTAAAGTCGAGCAGCAGTTGTGAATTGAACCTCTAGCTTGGGTTCAAGGTGAGGGTTCCTTTCCTCCTAAACTACTATTAATTTCCAACGATTTTAGCTAAGTTTAGTTGATACATGATAATTCTAAGTTTAGAAATCAATTTGGGGAAGTTAGACTCGATATTGAGAAATTGTAAGTATGGTATTGATTTTGGTGAATCGGTTGTTGAGTAAACGCATGTTTGAACGAGCCGATTAAATTGAGGATCCAAAAGTAAATAGAATGTTAATAGTGGGCTGTTATAGCATCAGTTGTCGCTTCTAAAGGACTATTTAATGCTTAGGGATGCTAGTTTAACGGTTGAAGTAATTGTGGTGTAAACTGAATAATGTCTAAACGTTATGGCTAAGTCAGTTTGAGCATGTTAATGGTTTATTCTTGGTAATTACAAAGGAAATACTATGCCTACGTATATTGATTTGCGAACAAGAAGGTAAATATCGCTTGAAGTTTGTATTTGCATCAGTTTAGCATGTTAAATCTTAAGTTGGCTATTAAGTATGAATATTATACCTATGTACGATCATTTTATGTATTGTTGGTTTGTACATGTCAATATTGAACCGAGCTTGGTAGATGGATGGTTTGAGGTGAAACTATTGAGTTCTTTGAGGTTCATGTGGTCGGTGCTGTGTGAGGAGGGAGATAGGGTTGTGAATTGCCGCAATCGTGTGGATTGCGAGGTCATGTGTGGCTTAATGAGTTGTGATTTGAAGTGTATGAATGTGCTATATGTGAACCCTTTTTCCTCAATATGCTATGTGATGTTATATGATTGATTCTTGAAACTTTAGACGTCTTTAAAAAGAAAAGGTCATTTAGAAAGTTTGTTTTACACGTTTGAAAATACTTTTATGTTTGTCAGTTGTTTATTCGCATGTTAGGACCTCTATAGTGTAAAAAGGTCCTAAACCGTCAAACTGCTCAGTTAGTGACTCGACTGAATAGTTGATACGTTTAGGAAGTTTAAAAGTAAACTAAAAGTAAGTTCGAAAATGTTTTAAGGCATCGGTTAGTGTATGACTTCTCCTTGCGTTTAAAAGAATTTAGACAACCTGAAAAAGAGCATCTTAAGGTGCTAATTGTGTGTTTAGCTGATTTGTATACTATTTGCTTACTTGAGTCTCTATGAAATTTCTAGTTAAGAGCTAGTAAAACCATTACGTTTCAAGAAGCAGTTACATAGAAAGTTTATGAAGAGATGTTTGCCTCATAAATGAGCCAAGTGCTTTAAGTTTTTGAATAGTAGCAAGTTTGGGAACGTTTTAAGCCTTTAGTTTACTTATACACCCTTCTTGACTTTAAAAGAAATTGAAACGAGCTATAGAATGACAACTGAAGTTTTTATTTCGAAAATGAAGTCGTTTTACGATTTATCAACCTTATTACATTTATATGTAGCTTCTAAGTTGAGAACGAAATCGTTTTACGATTTAGTAAACTTAATACGTCTATACAAAGCTTCTAAGTTGAAAACGAAGTCGTTTTACGATTTAGCAACCCTATTACATTTATACGAAGTATTTAAGTTAGAAACTAAGTCGTTTTACAGTTTAGTAAATATTTTACGTTTATAAGAAGCCTTTTTAAGTTATTTACGAAGCCGATTTACGTGTTAACAAATCTTATTTCGCTTATAAGAAGCTTGTAAGTTTAAAACTAAGTCGTTTTACAAACTAACAAACGTATTACGTTATTAAGAAGCTTTTAAGTTGAAAACAAAATCGTTTTACGATTTAACAAACTAATTACGTTTATACGAAACTTTTAAGCTAGAAACGAAGTCGTTTTACGAATTAGTAAACGTATTACATTTATAAGAAGCTTTTAAAGTTAAAAGTAAAGTCGTTTTACGAGTTAGTACGTTTATAAGAAGTTTCTAAATTAAAAACGAAATGAGCTATAAGCATTTGGAAAGATTATAGTTGTTTTGTTAAAAAGTAAGTTTTCAGCAAATTAAGCATTTAAAAAAGAGAAATGAAATACGATCTTAAAGGCTAAGAAAGTGTTAGGCAATTGGTCAAAGGGCATGAACTGGACTCAAGATATGAGTTATCTTGGTGTGAGTTATTCCTAAAAACTGGACGCAAAGATGGCGTGAGCTATTTCCCCCTAAAGAAAAGTTAGGAACTGGACTCAAGATATGAATTATCTTAGTGCGGGCTGTTCCCCAGATAAGTTATGAAGTTGTAACGCGTAAGAAAATCTTGAGGGGGACTGGACTCAAGACATGATTATTCTAGTGTGAGTTGTTGCCCCACAGAGGACAGTATCGAGGTTAGATTTGCTCTGCTAAGACGCGTTTTATCCAAAAGTTGAGTACGTATACCCCGGGGACAACGTAGATTAAGAGTGACGATCTCACTTGAGAGCGGTATTGACCTCTCTAGCCAGCACAATAAGATGTTTTTATGTTATGAGTAAGCTTCTGATAAGTGAGAAAAGGAGTTTCTTTTAAAGAATACAAGCCTCAAGAGGCTGAGTGAAGTGTTTTTGAGAAAAGAAAGAAAGTTTTCAAATGTGCACCTCCTATTCATCTTTTGTGAAAGGATTTCCAAGTATAGTCAAATGAAATTTCAAATGTTGCATTATTCGTTTTAATGTGCATATTGTATGAAAGTATGTTCTTGACAAGTCTTCCTTACCAGTTTAGATGTTTTGAGAACTTTTAGAAAGAATTATAAGCTTTAAAGGAGTTGGTGTGGATTATAAACCCTTCTTGGTATTTATCGAGAGTCACTATATTTTCAAAAGTGAGTTTGAAGGCCTTTGTATTCAATCCTTATTATCTACTTGTTTATGTGCCTGAATGCCTGCTAGTAGGGAAGTTTGATCATTGAGGGCCTAAAATTGAGTTGAGTAGTTGGAATGAAGTTTAAGGAGGGTAATTTTTTCTTGGGGACTATGATTGCCTAATATGATAGTAAAAGGTAAATACGTAATATGTGACTATTATTAACATTATTGCCCGTAATTGTTTTGGCTTTAAGGAGCAGGGAATTCTCACTGAGCGTGTAGTTGCTCACTCCATTACTCTTGCCCCTTTTTCCCTAAGCTTTTGTTATGACAGGTGACAGTCAAGCCCCTTATGCAGAGTTGAAGTTTACCCCTGGTTGAAAAAGAGTTATGTGTGCCATATAGAAGTAGATTCATGAGTTTAACGATATGATATAACATATTTCTGATTTGTAATTGTTGTAAACTAAGTTTTCTAACTCATATAATACATATTATTTATGAGTCGCTCTGTATAGCCATGTGAGCCAACCAACTGATTGGTTAGATGTCTTTAGTTGAAATTAGCTGTGTTTTAGGATGTAAATCCCAGTACTCCAGTTATGTAACCGTTGAGTTGTATATTTGATTTTCTTCTCTATTAATGAACTTTATGGTTGGTGTACTCCGGGCGAGTGTCCCGTAGAGCTGTGGACTCCGGCGTGTAGCCGTTGAGCTTATTCTAGAAGTTTTATATGTTTACATTCCATGCAGGGATTTGTTGTAAAGCTTTTAACCTGGGAAATGATCAGTTTATAGGCGAAACTCTGTCCGTTTCATCCCGGGAATTAAGTGAGAAGTAAGAAAACATAACGCTCCTGACCCTAGGGGCTGTGGGTGTTACACTAGACTATCCGAAGCTCTCATTTCTCTCTCTTCCTTCTCCTCCATGACAGCCTTGGCCACTAGCCACCACCACATCCACCAGCTCCACCACCATAGCCACCAGCAACCTCCCTAATCACACCCTCACTCCTAAAACATCTAACCTCACTTGTATTCCTTTTTTCAAGCATCAAAGTGAGTTAAATCCTAGTCTAATCATGTTTAAATTTGGGTTTTTATGTTGGATTGATTTTGGATCATGTTATCTTGATATAAACAAGTATTATTTTGATATTTTGGTTGTTGATTATGCTTGAAAGCAAGTAATGATTGAAGTTGTTCATGTTCATGCAAGTTTAGGATGTAATGAAGGATTTTAGTTGTTTTAAATGAGATTCTGTGATATTTGGTATCAGTAATGAATATCAAGATATTTATGCTGATTTATATAAGTTAAGGATTGATTTTAATGGGTGGTTATGTGAAGAAAAGATTGAAAAATGTGATTATTGAGCAGTAAACAGACCTGAAATAGGGGTCACTTCGCAAGAAAACTGGTATTAATTGGCACATCAAAAATTCATGAATTTTGATGTAGTGATATCTTGATAAGTTAGCTTTCAATAGGATCTAGAATTACTCAATCTCGAGTTGTGTGGTCAAAGTTATGACCAATTTACTGAAGACTGTGCAGAATACATCGAAACTGGGAGCATTTGTGAACAGGGGACTTTACGGAAAACCTGGTATTGATTGAGTCATTGGAAAATTGTGATTTTTGGTAAGTGGATAGATCAATGAGTTATCTTTCAAATGCCTTTTAAATCACCTTAATCTGAGGTCTGTGGAAAAAGTTATGGTTGTTTTGCTACGACTACGTAGATTGGACTGAAGTTGTGCATGGTTGTATTCTAGCCCAATTTTAGGGGCCTTACTATGTGAATCATCTTTTGTGTCCTCAATGAAAGTTTTAGAGAACTTTGTGAGCTTTTCATATTGGGGTTTTATATCTCAATTGGAGGTTAGGAGTGAAAGATATGGATTTTCTAAAGTAGACTATCAAACGGTAATATGGCAGAAGAAAGAAAACGTGACATTTGGAAATATTATCAGAAGGTCCAATATAATTATGAATATTGCAAGGCAATTACAAGGTTTCGTGAGTTCAACAAGTTTGATTAGTGTATGGAAGCTTATTTGGGTTGGAAAACCGAGTTAAATGAGTATGAAAATGAAATTTGAGAAGTGGGCAGAGTAATGACTCAAATCAGTGTCTATTGGACTCAGTTGGGGTTATTTGAGGTTTTATAAACCTCACAACACCTCTCCTGACATTAAGCCTTCTATTGTCCATTTCAGAAGTATTACACTTTTCATTATCCATTTCGATAATATCATAAACCCATATTTCATTTATATCAATTAAAATCTTTTCATTATCACCTCAATCATTCAAATTTGATCTATCTTGTTTTAGTTTGTTGTATTTCAAGTTCAATAACCCTAATTGATTTATTTTTCAAATCATTTTCTTGTAACTTATCTTATGTTGAATTATTGGAATTATGGAAGCTTTTTAATTAATCAATTTCTATTAAAGTTACAAATTCCGGGAGTAAATATTATTTACTAACTGCATTTACCTATAATTACATTTCTTTAGCAGAATCAGGTCCTAGTCTATCGTTTCTATTGTGCATAAGTATTATCAAGTGAAATATCATTTTAAAGATTTCAGGTACGTTCATTGTCTGCATCTTTAGAAATCAGAGTGTATTTATTAAAGTTATCATGTTTCGGTAAGTACATCAATGAATCAGTTTACACAGTGATTTATCATTTAATAGTGACCCCACCAGTTATCATCTATAGGGTATTCACCCTTCAGTTACCCGCGCGGCTTCAGGCCAGGTCCCCCGATCGGCTTGGCAGGTGTACACCTATTCATCGATCGTAACAGTATCAAGGGGTTCACTTTCAGATAATAATTAGCAATGCGGTTTTATATTCATCTCATTCTTTATTTTGGTCTTAAATGAATTGCAAGGTGGGCCCAAATCAGTGTTTCAATGATCATTTAACAATACAGAAATGCATGTACTGAGCTTCGACTCACAGTTCGAAATGTTTTTCATGTTTTGTTTTAGGCAAATGCTCAGAGAATCGCCTTCATGCTAGTAAACAGCGGAAGAGAATAAGTTGAGCAAGAAAATCTGGGTGGATCAACCATGATATAGTACATACATATTTTTGAAGCTGTATATTGAAATCTTCAGTAGATGGAGATACAGATTATATGGTGAATTATTTTACTTGGGTGTATAAACCTTATGTTGATTAACAGTTGATTATATAGCATTTGATCAGGTGTTTGTGTATTGTTGAGCAAAAATTTAATAAAAATTAAAAATATGCACAACACAACTTTCCGACGTATAAAAAATATACATCGGTTTATTTTGAGTATGACTCTATTCAAGAGGATCAACCTCCTCAATTACGTCTTACGTCTCGGAGACCACCTTTTGATCCCGATTCGTTCTATTTTATTATTTTCTTTTTCTGTTCGTTTTATTTGTTATTAATGAGACTTTGTACAATTTGGTTCGACATGTATATTGTATGCCGAGTCATCCGTTATCCAAAACTTGATTGCATCAGATAGTGATCGTATAGGCACCTTCTAGGAAGGGTACTACACGTACACATACTTCATATGCAGGTTATGGCACGGGCAATTTTATTTGATTTGAAATTTGGGTTGCACTTACTTATTTGTCGTGAGTTGCGGTTTGATCCTCTTCTATAGAGGATCAAACCGGCCATTGTTCTTTAATTTTATTTGAATTTTATTTCGGTTATATTATAACCATAATTTAATTTTGAGTTTTGATTTTGGACTTTATTATATGTGGACTAATTTATTATCCACAATTTTGATTTAGTTTTATCATTTGATTTCTTTTTTAACTTTTAGTGGCTAAGTTATTTTTATTATTATTTTTAGCCGTTTGCAACGATTTTCTTATTTTCCGTCACCCCCTTTTTTTAGGTCGGTCCTTTTATTTTGTCTAACTTGTGATTGTACCCGAAATTTATTTACGGATTTCCTACGTACCTTTGGTGGGGTCAAATCGACGTAGTTCTTGTCCCGAATTTTATAGTGTAGGCTCACGTCCTAGAAGGGTGTAAATTTATTTGGCTCGGGCTTGGTCCATTTCGTGAAGTTGAAAATTTAAGGAGGTCGGTTTCTGTAATGGAAGGCTTGGCTTTTTTTTTGGGCATTTGAGCAGTTAAGGTGCAATCGACTTGAGCTAAATTAACTTTTTGGGAAGAGGGGGGTATCAGTTTGGACCCATTTGGGAATTTTGACTTCGACTGAACTCGAAAAATTTTATATCGAGCTTTCTACGTATCCGTAGTGGAATCAAGTCATCGTAGTTCCGATTAATGCTTGACTTGAGCATATTTTATTTTTCCCTTTTGCAGATTTGCTGAAGTAGATGCATAGAAATTTATTTACATCTACTAATAATTTGTGGGTACATACTTCGTTAACTTCTTATAGTATATCCCTACTAATATCGAACTGGGAGTGACTTAATGCCTTTTTTTTAACAACAAAAAAAGAAAAAAAATCGAATGATATTTTGTTCCCAATCTGAAGCACCATTCCATCTAGTTTACTTGTTTGGAGCCAACTTCATGTCCATTGCTCCCCAAAAAACATTTATCTCTTTTCCTTGTTTTGTCACCGTCATTCCCAGTATTTCAAAATCACAAAAATCAACTATCATTACAATAAGATTTTAATCAAGCTAAGCTTCTTGGCCTTTGATTTGGTTTCTATAGGCCAAGAAATAACTCTTTAAACTTCCCCTGTTTTATAGGTTTATTTTGACAATTATATTTGGCATATTAATTTAATAAACCAGAGAGTTTATACCCTATGCTTTAGGACCCTTTTCCTACGTTTAGACAATAACTGACCATGGCCAGAACTCTCTTGTCCAGTCCTTTCCCATTTATTAAAGTCCTCAGTGCAATCCACTTGAGGTGCAGATTGTTGTCATCTTCCATGACTAATCAAGAGATGATGATTTTTTTTTTTTACCAAACTTTTCTTATTTGGATACCTTGTGCTTGTTGCCAAATCAATGCAGCCAAGTTGCCCAAAAGTTGAGTGTGAGCATTTGATTTGTATATCTCTGTTCTTGTTTTCTCATCTCTGTTTCTTTTTAAATAATGATAATTTTTTAAGCTCTTTCGTTCCCCTTTTTTGTGTTAGGAGAATTTATGGATCCAGCAGGATCCGGGATTCAGCAGAATCCATAGATTTATAAGTCCGGCAGGACTTGGGATCCAGGAGGATCCTTGAGTTCGTGGGTTTGGATTGAACTTGATTATTGTTGCTTCTATGGCCCATCATTTTTGAATTGTATGATGAGTCTATTTTGTTGTACTTGGCCATGGAAGAGCAGACCTGAGAGAAGAGAGGTGATTCATAAGGAAGAACAACCATACAGCAGATCCAACTTGAGGAGATTTGTATACCTCTAAATTGTTGTATCCTTCTGGTACTTACCTGAATTTGCAGTTATTCACACTCTATTTTTCTTCTCCTTTGTTCTTCACTTCAATCTCTCTAAGTCTCTGTGTATGTTTCTTTTCGTGCCTCCCTCTACTTCATCTCACCCTCTCTGCTTTTTTTGTCTCTTATTTTCAGTGTCAACCCCCTTTTTCTTGCAGTCTCCTCTGTTTTTATAAGAAAGTAAGCGACGGTTGGTCGTCACCCATTTTGCAAAACTAATGGCAGAGTTCGAGAGCGTGGGTTTGCCAACCACCACTGCAACACTTTGCTTTTTTTTATTTTATTGAAAAAATTACTAAGAAGTGTTGCTTTAGTTTTTTTAATACCTCGGCTGTCTTCTTTTTCGTGAACTCACCCGAAGGATCCCCGAGGGATCCAGCGCTCCTTTTTCTGGTTTTTTTTAAAACAAAAAATTAATTTGTAGCCATATAAGAATAATACGCTTTATTATTATTATTATTATTATTATTATTATTTTTACTATCTTTTGCTTCGTAATTGGATTCACTTTTATTTGTCTGTTATACTAGGACACAATGGCTACTTAAATGTTATATTAAGAATTTATAATTTGTCAAATTTTTTAGTTCAACATGTATCATTGAAGTTATGCCTAACTGTGTTATTTATAGCACTCATGTTTCAAGCCTTGTCCTCTTGGACGGCGGTAACGCCTCTATCATTGGGTTTATCAGATTCTTATTGAATGATTTTTTAAGAAAAATACAAACTGTGAAACATGTTTAACTTAGGGGCGTTACACCCAGCCTTTCCCCTTTCTACTAAAATCCCTCACGTGCTAGGCACGCGAGCCAAATCCCCCATCTCTTCTTCTTCCTCTTGTCAGTTTCAGTCCCAAAATTTCAGAATCAGAGCCACAAATAGGGCATGCATGGCAGGCTCTTCTTGTTCTTCACCCATAACCGATGCTCTGCCTCTTCATCCCCCTTTCTCTCTCTCTCCTCATTCACTCCTCCATTACCCACTATCATCAATGGGCTGTTTTCAAGCATTCGAAGGGGCTGAAGTTGACACTGGGGGCGAGCTTCAACTGGAGGTCGAAGCAGTGCATCAAGGTGGTATCGAATTTAGGTTTTATTTAGGTTCTAATTAGATTCACTTTCAGTTTTGATGTTTTATGGTTGAGATTTTAAGGTTTAATTGGAGTTTGGTATTTTAGGGTTTCATTTTCTCGTTTTCAATTTCGACTTTCAGATTTATGTTTAGCCTTCGAATTCATGTAATTTGGTTTGAATTTGTCAATTCTGAGTTGCATTTGCAAGGATTGTGTGAAACTTCAAGAGTTGGACTCGATTCGAGGATGGTTGAGATCCCGGTTTAAGACCCTGTTTTTGCTCTGTTATGGTTCTGTGCCCCCTTCCCTGTGTTCTATTCTTGTTCAAGTTCCTGTGCTTGGCTCTTGTTCAAGTTTTAGTTCGATTGTTAGTTAGGAGTTCTATTTTGATTCTTAGTTCCTGCGCTTGGTTCTGCGCCTTGGAGGATTATTAACGAGTTTTTTTTTTTGGGTTAAAATTCTGGTTGATGCTGTCGTTTCGGGGCTAGACATTTCGATTTCGAGCTCCGGGGTGTTATTTCTGAGTGTTGTTTTTCCAATTGTTTTCTTGCTTATTCAATTTACATAATCCAGACTTTAGCTTCATGAATTTGATGTTATTAAATCAAGGTTTGCAGAGTTTGGGTTGATCTTTTGATTTATGGTGGTTTGGAGTGGCTGCATCTAAGTTCGAATTATCATCTTTATTCATGCTTGTTTTACCTCGCTCAATTTAATCCGTAATTAGTCCTGTAACTTAGTAATTCATCGAGTTTGATTTATGGTCATAGCTTTAATCCATCCAATTTTAGCACAAAATAATTTAAGTTAGTAACCTAATTTTGCAACCATCCCTGAGGATCGACAGCCATTAGCGTTACAACGATAAACCGTATATTTGCGGAAAATCACAATAGATCTCTTTCAGATGAATGCTTTTAAAGCCCCCGGGTCAGATTGGTTTGGTGCTGTGTTTTTCCAGAAGTTTTGGCCCCTCAACAAAGAACGTCTTTATTTGGTCATCCAAGATTTCTTTTGTATAGGGAAATTGATTAAGCAATTTGATCACACCTTGATTGCACTAATACCAAAAGTGGATAACCATGAGGAAACAGCACATTTCCGGCCTATCAGCCTATGTAATACGTTCTACAAGATCATTGCAAAAATTATGGTCAACAGAATACGGCCTGTCCTAGAATGTATAGTACAACCAACCCAGAGTGTTTTTGTTTCTCATCGGGCCATTCATGACAACATTCTGTTAGCGCATGAAGTTCTAAATAAATTTCATCATCTCAAAGAAAAAAATTGCCATTAAGCTCCACATGGAAAAAGCTTATGATTGTATTGAATGGGACTTTCTGCAGCATAGCCTTAGGAGTGTGGGTTTTCACCCTCAATGGATCACCTGGATACTGGACTATGTCACTACAGTGACTTACTCTCTCGTTATTAATAATGAAACCTGCAGATTCTTTAAATCTACCTGAGGGTTCCGCCAAGGTGATCCCCTCTCACCATACTTATTTATTCTTTGTATGGATATTTTAGCTCAAAAACTCCAGTTGGAGACGGTGCATCCGAAATCGGGTATTGGTATTAAAATTGCACCATGGGCAGAGAGACTTCCATGTCTATTCTTTGCAGATGATAGCTTACTCTTTTGTAAAGCTTTATCTCAAGCTGCTTTTAAGCTTAAAAGAATCCTAGATCAGTTTTGTCATCAATCTAGTCAATTGGTCAATTTTCATAAGTCCAACCTTGTCTTCTCAAAAAATACAGCCAACCTAGACAAGCTTCATATTGTAGGTATTTTTAATATTCCCCATAGTTCTTCCATTGGAAAATATCTTGGCTATTCTGTGTTCCAAGGTCGACGTCGCATTACCACTTTCTAGGGTCCAGTAAGTAAAGCTGATGCCAAACTTTCCAATTGGAAAGCTACAATGTTATCAAAAGCTGGACGGACAGTGCTTATCCAGTCTAATCTTGAAGCACTACCTGCACATATCATGCAGTGCTTTCAACTACCGACTACTGTTACGCAGAGGCTTGATCAAATCAGTCGGGAATTTTTTTGAAAAAAATCTTCCAATGACAAAGGGTTGCCACTGTTAAAATATGTAAACCAAAAAACTTTGGAGGTCTGGGCATAAGAAAATCCGGTGCAATCAATACTGCATTTTTGGCTAAATTAGGATGAAAGTTTCTCACGCAACTAGATAATTTTTGGCTAAAGCAGATGTAAGCAAAATATAGTTCGCCTGACCAATTCTTTCATGCTAACCTAAAACAAACCCACTCTTGGGTTTGGAAATGTTTGCTTAGACAGAGAAGCTTTCTAGTAAAGGGAATGCACTGGCAAGTAGGCAATGGGCAAACGATAAATTTGTGGCTGGATGTGTGGTGCCACAACAGTTCTCTAGTAGAGCTATTAAATGATGCTAGTGCCTAGGTTATTGATCTGACATTAAAAGTCAGTGAGTTCATCCTACCAAACAAAAGGTGGGATATACCAAAGTTGTCGCAAGCTATCCCTACTTCTATACTTCCGACTGTACTAGCGGTGCCCATTCCCTTAACTAATGTCCCTGATAAGTTCTTTTGGGGCCTTACAGGTAACGGGGAGTTCTCAGTTAAATCTGCTACGTGGCAGGCACATGATACTCTCGAATCTGACCCACCCCCATGGAAGTTTAGGTGGATTTGGAAGCTGGATGTTTTGCCGAAAATCCAAATTTTCCTTTGGCAATTATGCCACAGTGCATTATCTTCTAGGGGTAATTTGCTACGTCAAGGGATTTCTGTCGATCCCATCTGTCCGACCTGCCTCTCCCATATTCAGGACACTGAGCATCTTTTTACACTTTGCCCGTTTGTTGTACGGGTCTGGGATTTGGCCAGCAAGCATGGATGGACCTGCCAAGCTCCCTTTGAGACATTACAACATACTGTCCGTAATGTGCTGCATGAGTGGTCCAGAAAATGCTGGGCAACCATGCCTAGAATTGTTGCGCTCCTTTGGAGTATCTGGAAAAATCGCCATTCGCTTATCTTCCAGAACTCTTTGCCAAAGCCCATGTACACCCTTATTCGAGCTAAACGTAGCTGAGTTGAATGGAAACAACGACATTGCTCCCCATTTCTTTCCACTCCATTCCTGAGCTCCCGACTACCATCATCCCCGATGTCCACCCAATTCATTTGGTGGACCTCCCCTCCAGATGGTGTTCTTAAACTCAACTTCGATGGTAGCTCGTCTCCAGCTGGTGCTGCAATAGGATACATCTTGCATGACGGTAGCGGGCGGCTCATCACTGCATGGACTAGTTTTATGATACACCAATCTTGGTAACAGAAGCCTTAGCATTACGGGACGGTCTAAAGGCTGCCATTGACACAGGAATACTACACCTCCAAATTGAAGGGGATAATTGCATAGTCATTCAGGCTATCAAGGGTGAAATTCAAACTCCCTGGCGAAGTCAAATCCTGGTCCAGGATATTCGTAATATGTTATCGAGATTTAGGCACCAACTTTTAGCATGTTTTTCGCGAAGGTAATATGACTGTAGACTGGATTGCTAAATTGGGAGTGTTACTTAAGATAGATCTCACCTTTACTCACTCCCCTTCCCTTGAGCTTGACTATGTCATACACGATAACTATTTAGGTAGATCCCTTGAGAGAAGGGCAATCTAAGGTCTGCTTGTACTTACACATTTCCAACTATATATATATATATATATATATATATGAATAATAGTGCCAATAAATGGGCTTAAAGTGCTGTTGAATGTGAGGATTTGGGCTATGTTTAGCAACAATGTTTGAAGTTGTTTAAATTTTAACTAAGTCAAGACATTAATTGGTCAATTTTTAATGTTTAATAACCTAGTGCTTGGACTAGCGTTTTAAATAGTATTTATCATTTCAAGCAATACTTTTGAAAAACTAATAATATTAGGTTTTGATATTCAAGAGTAGCATTTTATATTTTTGGTCAAGATGTACTCTTTGGAAATTTTATCTTTGGATATTATTCATATCCTTTTATGTCTATTTACATTAATCAGCTAATCCAACAACTAAATTTATTGATTATAGTCTCTTCAATCGCTCATCTAAATAGTTATCCACTAACAATTAAATTAGAATAGCTACTTGCTATTTGAGCAACTATTCGCTATTTAAATAACTAATTTTGCTGAATATGGCCTTAGTTCTTATTTTTCCTTTATAATTTTAAATATATTGTCAATTTTTTTCTTACTTTTCATTTATTTCCCAATGATAATGTAATTTAGATATATTTTTTTAATATTTTATCATCAAGTAATTAGAGATTTTCCGTAGCTTAATAACATTGGACTTATCTGTATTTTATAATAAAGGTACGAAAAATCATTCTTGTATCCCCGGATGTATTTTGTAACAGGTCTGTGGCGAATTAATGATTTCAACCATAAAAAAGAATCTAATGGGTAAAAATAAGGAATCTAAACATGATAAGCTCCACCAAAGCAACCAAAAGAAACAAAAAAGAGGAATATGATGTACAATATGACATGTCAACATGAGGAAATGAGTGAGGAATTGAAATGTGAAAAGAAGAAAAAACGAAAAAAAAAAAAATAATAAGTTGGCTCGACTTAAAAGAGAGAAGCAGATCGGAAGTGTAAAACAAGGCATTACTGCATTAAGATAAAATAATTTAAGCTTCCTTGCATAAGTTATCTTCTACTAGATGTCTGTTTAAGGGGTAATTGGATGTTTTAGTGGTAATTATCTCTGAAATAAGGTTCAAGATAAATTACCAAATTTTAACATGTTTTTTTACGGCCGACAAAAACCGAATAAAAAGATTTTTTGTGGAGAAACTCAAAAATCAAAACAAATACCTCAGGTATTTGGAGGTTGAATTTATTTGTTGTCAATACTCATTGCTCTGTGTTGCTCTATTCATAAACCAAACGTGTGGCTTTTATTTATTTATTTTTTTTTGGGTGCAGAAACGTGTGGCTTTTATACATGTATGGTAGAGGGCGTTTGCCCTAGCTTGTTGTGTAAGACACCATCTCCTAGTTCTAATAGAGATAGGAAAGGAAAAGGAATTAAGATAAAATCTTATCAAGATACAATATATTTTCAATATTCCCTAACACTCCCCCTCAAATTGGAGCATGTAAATCAAGAATGCCCAACTTGTCCTTTAAATGATGGAATTTTGCGGTGCCGAGAGCTTTGGTGAAAATATCGGCACTGATTGTTGTTTTGTCCCAACGTGATCAAGAATGAGAATATCGGCCTCAAGTTTTTCCCAAACAAAGTGACAGTCGATTTCAATGTGTTTAGTGCGTTCGTGAAACACAGGGTTGTGAGCTATATGCAAGGCAGCCTGGTTGTCACAGTAGAGCTTCATGGGATTCAAAAAAATTTCTAGGAAAGTCACGAATGAACAGAGCCAGACTAGTTCGCTGGTGGCAAATGCCATGGTGCGATATTCAGCTTCAGTGGAGGAAGGAGAGACAGTAGCTTGTTTCTTGCTATGCCATGAAATAGGTGAGCCTCCCAATGTGATAAAGTATCCGGTCAAAGACTTGCGTGAGAGGGGATAGGCTCCCCAATCAGAATCACAAAAACCCACCAGTTGGAGATTAGAGTTGGCTCGTAGCAATATTCCTTGACCAGCAGTACCTTTGAGATAGCGTAATACACGCCGAGCAGCTTCCATATAATCTTCTCGAGGTGCTTGCATAAACTGAGAGAGCATGTGGACTGCATAAGTGAGATTGGGCCTTGTGATTGTGAGATAAATTAGGCGTCCAATGGGTCGGTGACAGCAAGTGGGATCCGTAAGAAGGCGCCCTTGGGCTAACGCTAATTTGTGATTTTCCTCCATGGGAAATGCAACCGGCTTAGCTCCGAGGAGGCCACATTCATCAATTACTTTCAAGGCATATTTGCGTTGGCAAAGAAATAAGTCTTGCGGTTCACCAGCGACTTCGATGCCCAAAAAATATTTCAATGGGCCAAGGTCATCAATACTGAAACATGTATTAAGATAGTTTTTGAATTGCATACTTGCTTCAGCATTGTTGCCTGTGAGCACAATATCATCAACATATACTAGAACTACCGTAAAAATGTCACCCTTACGATATGTAAATAAAGAGTAATCAGCATAGGACCGGATGAAGCCATATTCACAAAGTTTGGAGGAGAGCTTGGCGAACCATTGTCTCGGAGCTTGGCGTAGGCCATATAGGGACTTCTTAAGACGACACACCATGTTTGTATCATTAGTGTGAAAACCGGGAGGCAGCTTTATATATACATCTTTATCAAGGTCACCAGGTAAGAAAGCATTGTTTACATCCAGTTGATGTAAGTCCCAACCTTTTGCCACTGCTACAGCTAAAAAACAACGGATGCTTGTCATCTTGGCAACCGAGGCAAAGGTCTCATTGTAGTCGAAGCCCTCAACTTGGTGATCACCCTAGATCACTAACGGGGCTTTGTATCGCTCAATGGTCCCTTCAGACTTATATTTTACTCTATGTACCCATTTGCAACTAATGGGTTTCTTTCTTAATGGAAGATGTTGGAGAGTCCAGGTCCCGTTCTTTTCCAGGGCTTTAATCTCTTCGGCTATGGTGTCCCGCCACTGTTTATCTCGAACTGCTTCATGATAAAATTTAGGTTCTGCGACCTTAGCAGCTGCAGCTAGAAATGTTTGATGAGACGAGGAGAAATTATCATAGGTAACATAATGGTGTAATGGATAGCGCATACCTGAGGATGCCTGTGGGAGCGGTGTAGCAGATGAGATGGGGTTTTTAGACTAGGCATTGTAGTGCCCCAAAAAAAAAAAAAAAAAAACCATCAAGGTGAGCTGGGGCTTTGCTGGCGAGCTGGGGCTCGTCTGGGCTCGTGTGGTGCAACAATATTGGGCTCTGCTTATGGTGCTGGAACAAAAACAGATGTTGTGCTGGAAATGGGAGCAGGCTCAGATGTTGAGCTCCCTCTTTCGACAGGACCAGCTGACGGGTTGGGAACTTCAAGTGTAGGAAGGTCCTTTGGCTGATGGAGATCCCTCCATGCCCCTTAATTTGAAACATCAAATCAGTAAAGGTAATTTCGTTTTGGTGACTAAAGGATGAATAAATCATCCTTATTTTGTTTAAGACCTAAAATAGCAGGTCATGGTTTGCTTCCAACAGTAAACCTGGTTTTTGAGAGGTTAATTACTTAAATCTTTTCGAGGTTTAAGTCCAATATTTTGCATTAGGATTGAAGTTCAAGAAGTTAGATTTCCATAAAATCAAGTTCCGTCCCATTTGGACTTCATTTACCTTCTCAAATTAGCCAATAAATCCAAGATATCCAAACTGCCCAGATCAACCAGAATGTACCCTGTTTTGGGCATATGATTTCTTATGCTTAATTTTGGTTTAAGCCTTGGATTTTTACATTTTTGGAATCCCCAAGGTGTCTACTTTTAGGTCCAAGCTTTGAATTCCAATCATACCCAAAGAAGCGAAAGAGATCAAGTTATTTTGTCAAACCTGCAGGTTTTGGTCCAAAACTGCGCGGTAAAATGTTTTAGTAGAGTTAACCTACTTAAACATGGTTTAACCTTGATTTCTTTGTTGGCAGAGTTTATACACATCCCAAAGTTTCCCCCCATGGCCTGAAAACACAATCATACTCACTTTTGCTAAGCTTAAATCAAGTTAGAAAACCGGCCAGAATCTGCTTGTGAACTCAGTTTGGCAGCAGCAGCTTGTTTTCCTTCTCCAAAGGGTTTCCTCCCTTTCATTGCTGAGTGCCACACGTCCCAAGCTCTCTAGAAGGCCAAATCATCAGCTGCAAAAGGAGAAAGCCATTGAAAAGAGCAACCAATGGGAGCCAAGCTGCAAAAAAAGATGTCTCTTGCTTCTCATCGAATAGCCGTAAAGTGGCCTTTGCATTTCGGCTGGCCAATGGGATTCTAGCTAGCTTTTCAGCATGTTTAAGCTTAAGTATGAGTTGATTAATATGTAATAAACATTCGTATTGCTTTACTTTATGCTTTAGATGTATGTAGATTAGCTTAAGCTTGCTTTGTACTTAACTAGCTCTAAACCGGTTATATTAGTGTAATTAACACCTTTCCTTCCTAGTAAGGAAAGCTCTAAGGTGTGTAGGTGCTTGGTTGTGTGCTTGCTAGCTTGTATTTAAGCATAGTACATGGCCTTTGTAAGATCACTGAATCAGATTTGAATCAAAAACTAGTTGAGAGCATTCTTGCTTTCGTGCTTTGGCGCATTCAAATACTAAACTTGCTTATCCTTAACTAGGCCGGTTAAGGTGACATTCAAGTGTAGTCTTAAACTTGATTAAGTGGTGTTTCTGTATCTTAATCATAGTTTAGGGGCTCTAAACCTTCATTTGGTGGTGTTTCTGTATCTAAACAAAAGGTTTAGAACTATCCATCTACCTTGTGTATCTACATAGTTTTAAGTGAACTTTGCTAGTTTTCAACTTACATTGAATTCTGGTTTGAGTTTGTAATTAATCCCTTGAAGATACATCAAGTTCCTTTTTTTTTCCCATTTAGAATCCTTGATTCTAAATACCATTCCTACCTCACGTGTTTGCTGCCTCACAAACAGTCTATTACGTGCCACTTTCATTGGTTTCTCTATGATTGTATTCTCTCTTGGTTTTAAGCTTTCACTCTTAATTTGAGTTTTAGCATTAACCCTTGGGAGATACATCATTGGAAGATCATGGGCCTCAGCTGGCTGTCCATCCTTAGCATAAACACACCCATCAGTTGCAAATTGGCCCCGAACGTTAGGTGGCCTGCGGTCTGCTGGGCTTTTAGCAACTGTAACATCGGTATGGTAAGGAAAACTTCCTTCATGAACGATGACATCTCGACTCTCAAAAAATTCATTAGTTTCCAAATCGTATAATCGCCATGCTTTCTTGCCGTAGGGATAACCGATAAAAACACACTGTCTACTTCGGGAGGCAAACTTATCGCGACCTTTATGACGATTTTGGGCATAACATAGGCTACCAAAAATCCAAATATGGTCATAGGAAGGTTTCTCGTGAAAAAGGACTTCATATGGAGTCTTAACATCCAATAGCTTACTAGGGGTGCGATTGATTAAATGCGCTGCAATAAGCACACGCTCACCCAAAAACTTAATGGTAGATGAGCTTGAAATCGAAGTGCCCGCGCCACGTTCAACACATGTCGATGTTTGCGTTCTACTCTCCCGTTCTATTGAGGCGTATCGACACAACTGGTTTGATGGGTGATGCCTTTTTCACGATAGAATTGTTTCATGGCTCCTGAACTAAATTCAGTGATGTTGTCTGTGCGCACCACCTTTACCTGTTTGGAGAATTGGGTGTTAACCATGGTGAGGAAAGCCTTTAGGAGATGTCCAGCCTCCCTTTTGTCCTTTATGAGGTATAACCATATTCCTCGACTAGTATCATCTACCAAGGTTAAAAAATAATATGCTCCACATGAGGATGGCTCACGATACGAGCCCCAGATATCGCAATGAACAATATCAAATAAATTTTCAGCTTTATTTCCACTAACTTGAAATTGACTTCTAGTTTGTTTTGCTCGAAAACAAACATCACACATTATCGTTTTTACTAAAATAAACTGAAAGACCTAAACTTTTTGCAAAAATGCTTATAACTTCATTGGACGAATGTCCCATACGCTTATGCCATAGATCACCAGTCCGGATTGCATTGCTCGAATTCCTTGTTGGTGCCCCATTATAGTAGCATACCCCATCTCTTTATTCACCCGCGCCAATCGGTATCCTCAAGGTACGGTCCTGTAAAACACAACAATCATCAAAGAACATTACACTGCAATTCAAGTCCTTAGTAATTCTTGCAACTGAAACAAGATTACAACTAAGATTAGGAAGCATGTTGCGTAAATTTCTTCCATCATCCAGGGCTACCATACCTTGCTTGGTAGACACGGTTTGAGCGCCGTTGGGCAAATTGATCAAGACCGGCTGCCTGGGTTGTATATTGGAGAGTAAATTCGCATTACCCGTCATGTGCGTCGATGCCCCACTATCGAGCATCCAGAGGGTGAGGGTTTTACCTGTAAGTTGTTCGCTACCGTTCTAAGGTGTGTCGATCAGGCTGGGCAACCTCTGAACTTATTCGTGCGTGAGGCTGGGAATAGAAACTGGAGGAGTTTCGCTTGCCGCACTTGAATCTGTTGAAGGCTGCGTGTTGGCTGAGACAGCATGCGCTTATTCACGTCCACCACCTCCTCCTCTGTTGCTGCCAAAGAGAGCGCTGCAGCCTCCCCTTTGGCCCTCATGGCCTTGACCACGTGAGCTCCAACTGGGTGGATACCTGATAATTTCGAAACAGCCGCCCTCCTCATGCCCGAATTTGCTACAGTGTGCACATGTCCCTTTGCTTGTCGAGGCATTCTTACTCTGCACGACAAAAGCATCCATATTCTCCACTCGATCATCCTGATTCAGCATGAGATGCTTATGGCTTTCTTCCTAATGCACAATATTGAAGATTTTATCGAGGTAGGGCAGGGGTTCAATAGCTAGGATTTGCCTTCGAGCATTGGAGTATACTTCATCATTCAAACCCATCAAAAATTGGTGGGCCTTTTCTTCTTCCATTAATTTTATCCATTATCCTCCTATGTCACATTCACACTTTCCACAGGTACAACGAGGAAAACGTACGTATTGTCCAACTTGCTCCAGAGATCCATGAGCTTCTAGTAGAATTCTACAACCTCCAACCCGCCTTGTTTACACTCAGCTAGCTTCGTTTTAAGTTGATGAATCTTTGGGGGTGTAACACCCCAAGTTTACATGATTCATTGCCTGCATTCATCTGCTTAAGGTTATCCATAAGATACAATAATTCAATGAACGGGGTGTTACCGCCATCCATGAAGGACAAGGCTTCCACTAAACATGAAAAGTTGTCCTAACCCAAAGGTTACCCCATAACAAGGTATACCCCATCATAACACCCAAACCATTTATTTAAATACAGAAAGGTTCTAACATCCCAAGGATAACACCAGCTTACATAACTCGATTTAGAAATACAGTCGCAACATCAAAATACATAAGCTAACTTAAAATACATTAAGCACTCCAAAAATACATCACAATATGGCACGATAGCATCTTAGCTCTCCCACACCGTCAACCACATGAATGGTTCTGCCTCATTTATCACCTCCGGCCTCCCTGCCCGCCTCAGGGCGGTTCACTGAACATTTTCCTAAAACAAAACATAAAAATATTTCGAACTGTGAGCCAAAGCTCAGTACATGCATCCCTGTACTGTTAAAAGTTCATTGAAAAGTAATTTAGGGCCCACTTGCAATTCATTTTAAGTGAAAACAGGGAATAAGATACATATAAAACTGCATTGCTAATTATTATCTGTTAGTGCACCCCTTAGTAACTGTTACGATCTGTGAATAGGTGTCCACCTGCCAAGCCGACCGAAGGACCTGGCCTGAAGCCGCACGGGTAACTGGAGGGCTTCTATAACTGATAACTGATGGGGTCACTAATTATGTGATAAAGTAATAATTCAATTGATTCATTGATGTACTTACCAAAACATTACAATTTCGATAAATACGTGTTGATTTCTAAAGATACAGTTAATGAACGTACCTGAAGGTTTTAAAAGCTAATTCACAGAGTAAATAGATGCACCAAAATGGAGAGAATGAGAGCTTAGGCCTTGATTCTGTTCAAAACATCATTACAGGAACATGAGATCAGAAATGCACCTGTTCTTATAATGAACACTTGTAAATAAAACTAGCATAAAGGATCCCTTAATGAAAAATAGCTTATAAAGAATGTGTGCAAACCAGTTTGTGGGTTGATCTAAAATACAGAAGTTAAATAAGACTGAAGCTAAATAAATTATGGAAATGCCGATTTAAGGCATGGAAACGAGTTTAGAGAGTAAGGGCTTGTGACGAGGGTATGGAAAGAATATAATAGAACTTATACTCCCGACCTCAAAATGAGACGTAATACACCAATATAAATAGCTTAGGAAGTCTTCTAAAACTTTCATTCAGCACACGGAACATGATTCCCATGACAGGGTTCCTAAAATAGGGCTAGAACATCAACATGTCAGTTTTAAACCCATCCTGCGCAGGTTCGGTAAAATGACCATAACTTTCTCCACAGACCTCGGATTGATGCGATTCAAGAGCCATTTTGAAGCTAACACACTGACCTATCTACCCACCAAAAATTAGAATTTTTGGCTGGGCCGATCACTACCAGTTTCATTTCAAAAGCTGTCCTGTTTTCTGAAAATTCCAGCAGCTCTGTTTTAGTGTTTTCCTTCACTTATTACCCCAAACCTCAACTCAAACTCTTTCTTAAGGGTATGTAAATACACTTTGGTACATACCAACATCATACACAAATACCATACATGATTCCTCTTCATATTCATATCAAATAAAACTCCTTTTCTAGTCACATATATACACATACCTCAAATTTACACTTAGTTGATTCAAACCTTGCATTTTGAACAAAACCCTAACTTTAGGTCACTTTGAACTCACTCCCCACTTTTCAAATCACCATAAACAACATAACAAACTTCAATATATTAAGAGATAAGCAAAAACAAGGATAGATCAATCACTAAACAACACTTGAACAAGAAGCTTGCATGATTAAGATGAAACCCTAACCCTAACCTCATCCAATTTCAACTCCAACATAATCCATCAACTAGATGCTTCTTAATACCATAAAAACCAACATAATCCATCACTAAAACAACCAAAATAAGAAACAAAACCAACAAGAGCAAGAATCAAAAACAAAAATCAGCATAGGGGTGAAAACAAAACTCACTTTGTGATTGAAAAAGTGGTAGAAATGATTCTTGATGCTTGTGGAAGTGAAAGGGGTGTTTGGGGGTGGTGAGTGGGGGTTGTTTTGTGGCTTTTTGGTGGTTGAAAGGTGGCTGGGAAGGGAGGTTTTGCAGCTGCCTGCCGTGTAGAGAGAAGGAGGAGAGGGAAGAGAGATAAAGTTTCATGAAAGCTTGGTTAAAAATGAATCAAAAATGAAAATTTTACATTTTATATTTACATTTTACTTGGCTGAAATTAAAAGTAGAAAAGTCAAAAATATCAAGCTTAATTAAGGCTTAATTAGGAGGGTTTAGCTAAACAAATACAGATCAAGTCTCGCTGCGTTACAAACGGCCCTAAACGGGCTCGGGTTTAGAGAAAGAACTGAAACCGAGTGCGTTTGCGAAATATTTTTTTTTTGGTCAAAGTCTGAGATTAAATGATTTTAGTGTCATGAAAAAGAATTAAATCGTTAAATTCGTAAAATATCAAGGCCTAAATCGATTTAAAACAAAACACATGAATTGCAAAGTGAGGGCCTAGTTAGAAATGTCTAAATGGGAATAACAAAAAGAGATGATGTAAATGAAATGAAATTAATCCTTTGAATTAATGAAATGAAATGAATAACATAATTTAGGGTTGGACTGTTACAGTCTCCCCCCCTTAAAAGTTTCGTCCTCGAAACTAAGAAATTTCACCATATCATGCACGATTACCTCAAATAAATATAGATATGCTGTTCTCATAGCCTCTTCGGACTCCCAGGTCGCTTCTTGGGAGGTATGGTTTGTCCAAAGTACTTTGACCAATGGTATCTGCTTGTTGCGCAGCTGCTTGATCCTGCAATCTAGTATTTGGACAGGACGCTCCTCATATACTAGATCTTCCATAATCTCGATAGGTTCAGCTATAATGGTATGGTCTGGATCTGGAATGTATTTCTTAAGCTGAGAGACATGGAACACGTTATGTACGTGCTCAAGTTCTGTAGGCAGATCTAGCCGATAAGCGACAGGATGCAACTTTTCGATGATTTCGTAAGGTCCAATGTACCTTGGACTCAATTTACCCTGCACTCCGAACCTTTTGATACCTTTGGTTGGTGAGACTTTTAGAAAAACTTTATCGCCTACTTGGAACTCTAGAGGCCTTCTTCTTTTATCTGCATAACTTTTTTGTCGACTTTGGGCGATCCTGATATGTTCCCGAATTTTTCTTATTGTTTCAGTGGTCTCTTGGATCATTTCAGGACCTATAATCAATGCCTCGTCCAAATCACTCCAGCACAACGGGGTTCTATATTTCCTCCCGTATAAAGCCTCAAATGGGGCCATCTTGATGGTGGATTGATAGCTATTGCTATAAGAGAATTCCACCAAAGGCAAGTCATCTTCCCACTTCCCTTGAAACTCCAACACACAAGCTCTCAGCATGTCTTCCAAAATTTGATTCACCCTCTCAATTTGTCCATCTGTTTCTGGGTGGGAGGAACTACTAAAGCTTAGTTTGGTCTCAAAGGCTTTTTGAAGCGCTTGCCGGAAACGCGCTTGGAATCTTTGATCCCTATCTGAGACTATGTCTAAAGGGATCCCATGCAGACGGACTATCTCCTTAACATACAGTTGCGCTAGTTTTTCAACTCCCCAAGTATCCTTGATGGGCAGGAAATGAGCTGACTTGGTGAGTCGATCAACTATGACCCAGATAGCATTCTTTTTCGAGGCAGAAAGCGGTAAACCCATAACAAAGTCCATCGAGATTGAATCCCACTTCCAAGTGGGAATTTCTAAGGGTCGTAGTTCACCCACAGGACGTTGATGCTCTGCTTTAACTTTCTGACAAATTAAACACTTATCCACATATTCTGCAACGTCCTTCTTCATATTATTCCACCAAAAATATTGTCTCAAATCTCTGTACATCTTGGTGCCTCCTGGATGCACTGAATAACGAGTATTGTGAGCCTCTTTCAGGATCTGCTTTCTTAATTCCCCATTTTTGGGCACACATAGGCGATTCTGGAACCTTAAAGTGCCATCCTCATGTACTACAAATCCCGGAGACTTCCCTTTCTCTAAATTTTGTTTTGTTCTTTGAAGTTCGGGATCACTTTCCTGGTTCAGTCGAATTGCTTCCCCTAAGCAAGGTTGTATAGTGAGCGCTGATAATCGAGCCTTCATTTGTCCATGGGACACCAATTGAATCCCAAAGGCCTCAAGTTCTCTTAGGAGATTCAATTGAGTAATCACCACAGTGTTCAAGCTATGTTGCGCCTTCCTACTTAGAGCATCCGCCACCACATTTGCTTTACCAGGATGATATTGAATCTGCAAATCATAGTCTTTGAGTAACTCAAGCCAATGCCGTTGTCTCAAATTGAGCTCCTTCTGGGTGAAGAGATACTTTAAACTTTGATGATCAGTATAGATCTTGCACGATACCCCATATAAATAATGTCTCCATATTTTCAATGCAAAGACCACGGCTGCTAATTCCAAGTCATGGGCAGGGTAGTTTTTCTCATATGGCTTGAGTTGCCTAGAGGCATAAGCTACTACTTTGTCCTCCTGCATCAGTACGCACCCCAAACCGTTTTTCGAAGCATCACTATAGACGGTATACTCCTTTCCTTCCATTGGTAATGTTAGGATTGGGGCGGCAGTTAATCGCTGTCTTAGCTCTTGGAAAGCTTTCTCACACCTTTCAGTCCACTCAAACTTATTCACCTTCTTCAGTAAATTGGTCAGTGGTGATGCTATTTTCGAAAAGTCCTTGATGAACCTTCGATAATAACCTGCTAAACCCAGAAAGCTTCTAATCTCAGTGACATTAGTAGGCCTTGGCCATTCTGTGATTGCTTTCACCTTTTGGGGGTCAACTTTAATTCCTTCTTTGGTAATCACATGCCCCAAAAATACCACTTCCTCGAACCAAAATTCACATTTCTTTAATTAGCCATAAAGTTGATGTTCCCTCAAAGTTTGCAATACTATCCGCAATTGATCAGCATGTTCCTCTTTATCCTTAGAATAGATAAGGATATCATCTATGAACACCACTACAAACTTGTCTAAATAAGGTCTGAAAACCCTGTTCATAAGGTCCATGAAGGCTGGAGGAGCATTAGTGAGACCAAAAGGCATCACCGTGAACTCATAGTGACCGTACCTGGTCCTAAACGCTGTCTTAGGAATGTCCTCAGGATTAATCCTAAGTTGATGGTACCCTGACCTCAAATCAATTTTAGAGAATACTCCTGCTCCTTGTAGTTGATCAAACAAATCATCTATTCATGGCAGAGGATATTTGTCTTTGACGGTAATCTTGTTCAACTCCCTGTAATCAATACAGAGTATTAAGGTTCCATCCTTTTTCTTAACAAACAACACTGGGGCACCCCACGGTGACACACTTGGCCTAATAAAACCCTTCTGTAACAGTTCATCTAGTTGAATCTTTAATTCCTTGAGCTCAGTTGGGGCCATACAATACGGGGCTTTCGAAATAGGTTGGGCCCCAGGAATTAATTCGATGCCAAAATCAATTTCCCTTTGTGGAGGTAGTCCTGATAACTCCTCAAGAAAAACATCTTCAAATTCACAAACTACAGGGATATTCTCCGTTTTCTCTTCTTTTGTTTGGGAGTCAATAGCATAACACCAATACCCGATACACCCCTGATATAACAGCTTGCTTGCTTTCATAGCGGAAATTAAGGAACAAGTTTTTGCCTCTGTCTGCCCATAAAAACACACTGTTCTCCCTTTCTCATCCTTCAAAATAACCTTAAGATCTTCACAGTCAATTTTGGCTCCATAAGTGTGCAACCAATTCATCCCTAATATGATATCAAAAGCAGACAAGTCAAATTGAATCAAATCCACAGGGAAAGTAGCTTCACCAATGATGATGGGGACAAGTTCAAAAGAGAAGGGGCACTCAATCACAGAATTGTTGGGTAGCTTAATTCTATAATTGGTTTCCATCTTTTTGTTCTCCAGACTCAATTGTATAGCAGATCGGGTAGATACAAACGAATGAGTAGCGCCCGAATCAAATAATACACAAAATGGCTTTGAATTTAAAAAGAGAGTCCCAGTAACTACCGTACCAGAGGTAGCAGCTTCCTTTTTGTTCATCACAAACGCCCTTCCTGCAACTGCAGGCCTTGCAGATTGGGGTCCCTGGCGGGGCGGAGCCAAAGGTTTTGCTGTGCCTTTGTCTACGGCTTTCAGTCGGCAGGGGCATGCAGCGATGAGGTGATCAGGACTTCCACACCACATGCATTTGTTGCTGCCAACTCGACATTCAGGAGTGGTGTGATTTGTTCTTCCACACTTCGCACAGGGTACGGGTACTGTCGAGCCCACGGGACGGCTCTTAGGGGGAAGAGGAGTAGGCTTTTTCTGGTTCTGATTCACACTTTCACTCGGAGTCCCCCGTTCAAACCCCTTTCTCTTATGGTTGATTGGATTCAGAGCTCTCAACTCCGTCTTCACTCGTTCCACTTCAGCTGCTCGCTCATATAGTTCTTGATAAGTCAAAATTGGTTGCCCCGCTAAGTGATTTCGGATGTAGAAGGCCAAACCTTCCTCGAACCTTCTCATCTTTAACCTTTCAGAGGATACAAATTCAGGGACAAACCTAGATAGTTCTGTGAACTTACTAGCATATTGCATCACTGACATGCTGCCGGTCATTTTTCAACTCCATAAATTCCTTTTCCTTTTGCCTTTGCACCACAGTTGGGTAAAATTTCGCCCTCAACTCCACTAAAAATTTACTCCAGGTGAATTCAGGCCCTAGGAGCTTATCCTTCACAGTACTCCACCAAATGTCAGCTTCACCTGATAAATAATACGTCCCAATGTCCATTTTCTTTTCCTCTAGTACCCCAACTACCGTGAAAACTTTCTCCATTCCCCTTATCCATTCCTCTAGCACTATTGGATCATACGATCATTGTAAACTTTAGGGTTGCGCCGAGCTACCCTGTCTGCCAATTTATCCTCTTTAGGAGGGGTTTCAACAGGTACCTGGGGAATTCGCTTCATCAATTCGGCAACTAACGTTGGCCAATAACTCGGGTTTCCTAAGTTGCTAGCTAATACAGAGGGCAATGGTGGCGTGTCACCATATGGTGGTTCCTGGCAGGAGGCTTGATCACCTAATCCCTGGCCTTGTTCCATATTGTCCTCTACTTGAACCTCCATGTTGTTGTGTACTGACTGGGACATTCTGATCCTACATTAAATAAAGTAATTCAAACACTGGAACCCCTAGATACATAAGATAAACATGCCTAATAAATACATAAGAGGTGGTTTGAAGATTATATCATGACTTAAAGCATCATCATTTCATTTCAAAACTGCTTACTTACATACATCGTTGATTTATATACATAAGCTACATGAGCAACAAAAGCATATTACACCTAGCTAAGTTCCCTATCACTAAGGACTAAATAGCCCCTGGGCACTAAGTCCGTCACATAACCAAAAAGAGGTACGGACCCTATCATTACGGTTGGCGAGGATTGAACTAACTATATACAATATCAGATGTCCCACAAAATGTAATTATCCAATCCAGCCAAACCATAGCTACACACCGGGCTCAAAATGAAATCACTAGACCAGCCCATAGAACCACCTAACGATCCCTAGATGGATCGTAATCTGGGTCAGACTCATCATCAGGTTCTTCACCTGAATCAAAGCTACTCGTAGATGCCTCTGATTCGGCACTATCGACCTCCTGTTGAACTTGTGGCTCATGCTCCTCCTCTAAGTCCATCATCAACTCATCCGCCTCTTGTTCCCCTTGCTGCCCTATCCCCATCTCATCACCGTCTTGATCCTCTTTGGGATCATCCTCCTCTGGGTCGTCCTCATCGCCCTGGTGGTCCTCATCCCCAGAGCTAATCACCACAACTTCTGGGGTGCTGGGGATGTCTATTACCACGTAAGCCTCCCCAAGGCTATCAGGTAGCAGTGGGGTGTCTGGTGCGGGCGGAATGGGTGGCTCCTGTGCTGGTGCTGGCGGGGAGGGTGGCCCTTGTGCTGGTACCGGGGCTACAGGTGGAGGATGGACCTGATGTAGGGGGAAAACGTGCTGAAGAGTTTCCATAATAAGTCCCCTCAATTCAAATTCCTCTCTCAATAACAGTTCCGTAGTGAGAGTCATCCACGCCCCATGGGCCTGAAACCTAGGCCCGTCCAAGCCTGGGTTCCCCGTCATCATGAAGTTCTGGTAACGTTGCCTAAACTCTACCCATGGGCCAACCGGGGGTAAGGACCCAAGCAGTCTCTGTGCACGAACGTTAATACTATGGAACTCGGAATAAGGGTCCTGCGCATGGGCTTCCATACTCATGTGCAGCAACGCAATGTGAGCTATCATAGATCCCCCCGGTAGCATATTAACACCGTAAGGGTCCATCTAACAAAGAAAACACATATATGAGAGGCATGCATATCCATAAACAAGAAACATACAAATGAAAGCAACTGGCAGTCTAATATCATTATTACACCCTTAATATCATTCTAGCAATATACCATAGATAGCCCCCTCACTACTACCATTCTCACCCTATAGTTTCGAACTCTACATTCCTCTAGAAAATCTCAACCTGGCTCTGATACCAAATCTGTAACACCCCAAGGATACATGATTCATTGCCTGCATTCATCTGCTTAAGGTTATCCATAAGATACAATAATTCAATGAACGGGGCGTTACCGCCGTCCATGAAGGACAAGGCTTCCACTAAACATGAAAAGTTGTCCTAACCCAAAGGTTACCCCATAACAAGGTATACCCCATCATAACACCCAAACCATTTATTTAAATACAGAAAGGTTCTAACATCCCAAGGATAACACCAGCTTACATAACTCGATTTAGAAATATAGTCGCAACATCAAAATACATAAGTTAACTTAAAATACATTAAGCACTCCAAAAATACATCACAATATGGCACGATAGCATCTTAGCTCTCCCACACCGTCAACCACATGAATGGTTCTGCCTCATTTATCACCTCCGGCCTCCCTGCCCGCCTCAGGGCGGTTCACTGAACATTTTCCTAAAACAAAACATAAAAATATTTCGAACTGTGAGCCAAAGCTCAGTACATGCATCCCTGTACTGTTAAAAGTTCATTGAAAAGTAATTTAGGGCCCACTTGCAATTCATTTTAAGTGAAAACAGGGAATAAGATACATATAAAACTGCATTGCTAATTATTATCTGTTAGTGCACCCCTTAGTAACTGTTACGATCGGTGAATAGGTGTACACCTGCCAAGCCGACCGAAGGACCTGGCCTGAAGTTGCGCGGGTAACTGGAGGGCAAAGTCCTATAACTGATAACTGATGGGGTCACTAATTATGTGATAAAGTAATAATTCAATTGATTCATTGATGTACTTACCAAAACATTACAATTTCGATAAATACGTGTTGATTTCTAAAGATACAGTCAATGAACATACCTGAAGGTTTTAAAAGCTAATTCACAGAGTAAATAGATGCACTAAAATGGAGAGAATGAAAGCTTAGGCCTTGATTCTGTTCAAAAGATCATTACAGGAACATGAGATCAGAAATGCACCTGTTCTTATAATGAACACTTGTAAATAAAACTAGCATAAAGGATACCCTTAATGAAAAATAGCTTATAAAGAATGTGTGCAAACCAGTTTGTGGGTTGATCTAAAATACAGAAGTTAAATAAGACTGAAGCTAAATAAATTATGGAAATGCCGATTTAAGGCATGGAAGCGAGTTTAGAGAGTAAGGGCTTGTGACGAGGGTATGGAAAAAATATAATAGAACTTATACTCCCGACCTCAAAATGAGACGTAATACACCAATATAAACAGCTTAGGAAGTCTTCTAAAACTTTCATTCAGCACACGGAACATGATTCCCATGACAGGGTTCCTAAAATAGGGCTAGAACATCAACATGTCAGTTTTAAACCCATCCTGCGCAGGTTCGGTAAAATGACCATAACTTTCTCCACAGACCTCGGATTGATGCGATTCAAGAGCCATTTTGAAGCTAACACACTGACCTATCTACCCGCCACAAATTAGAATTTTTGGCTGGGCCGATCACTACCAGTTTCATTTCAAAAGCTGTCCTGTTTTTCTAAAAATTCCAGCAGCTCTGTTTTAGTGTTTTCCTTCACTTATTACCTCAAACCTCAACTCAAACTCTTTCTTAAGGGTATGTAAATACACTTTGGTACATACCAACATCATACACAAATACCATACATGATTCCTCTTCATATTCATATCAAATAAAACTCCTTTTCTAGTCACATATATACACATACCTCAAATTTACACTTAGTTGATTCAAACCTTGCATTTTGAACAAAACCCTAACTTTAGGTCACTTTGAACTCACTCCCCACTTTTCAAATCACCATAAACAACATAACAAACTTCAATATATTAAGAGATAAGCAAAAACAAGGATAGATCAATCACTAAACAACACTTGAACAAGAAGCTTGCATGATTAAGATGAAACCCTAACCCTAACCTCATCCAATTTCAACTCCAACATAATCCATCAACTAGATGCTTCTTAATACCATAAAAACCAACATAATCCATCACTAAAACAACCAAAATAAGAAACAAAACCAACAAGAGCAAGAATCAAAAACAAAAATCAGCATAGGGGTGAAAACAAAACTCACTTTGTGATTGAAAAAGTGGTAGAAATGATTCTTGATGCTTGTGGAAGTGAAAGGGGTGTTTGGGGGTGGTGAGTGGGGGTTGTTTTGTGGCTTTTTGGTGGTTGAAAGGTGGCCGGGAAGGGAGGTTTTGCAGCTGCCTGCCGTGTAGAGAGAAGGAGGAGAGGGAAGAGAGATAAAGTTTCATGAAAGCTTGGTTAAAAATGAATCAAAAATAAAAATTTTACATTTTATATTTACATTTTACTTGGCTGAAATTAAAAGTAGAAAAGTCAAAAATATCAAGCTTAATTAAGGCTTAATTAAGAGGGTTTAGCTAAACAAATACAGATCAAGTCTTGCTGCGTTACAAACGGCCCTAAACGGGCTCGGGTTTAAAGAAAGAACTGAAACCGAGTGCGTTTGCGAATTTTTTTTTTTTTTTGTCAAAGTCTGAGATTAAATGATTTTAGTGTCATGAAAAAGAATTAAATTGTTAAATTCGTAAAATATCAAGGCCTAAATCGATTTAAAACAAAACACATGAATTGCAAAGTGAGGGCCTAGTTAGAAATGTCTAAATGGGAATAACAAAAAGAGATGATGTAAATGAAATGAAATTAATCCTTTGGATTAATGAAATGAAATGAATAACATAATTTAGGGTTGGACTGTTACAGAGGGTGTTAGACACCGCATAACATTTTTTCAGATTCTCCCACATCAGATATGCGGTGTCAATATATGCAATACCGATTCGAAGTTTTGGGTTAATAACATTGAGTATCTAGGAATAGATCATAGAGTTAGCCATCTCTTAGGCCTGTAGTTCCAACATATCATCGCCTACCTTTGGTGTCGGTTTTGTTAGGGCTCCTTCTATGAATCCTAACTTATGTTTAGCTTTAAGAGCAGTTCTGACTGCTTTCTCCCAAAGATCGTAATTTTTACCGTCAAAGATTACGGCGGTAATTAATGCGCCAGTTCCCTCTGAGGGATGTAGAAAATATGGTGAGTGATTTTCTATTATGAACTTCTTGTTAGTCGTGGCTGACTAGATTGTGTGAGTAGTATAGGAATATCAGGGCTCTGATACCATGCAGAGAAACTTAAAATAAAGACCTTAGGTATTTGGAGGTTGAATTTATTTGTTGTCAATACTCATTGTTTTGTGTTGCTCTATTCATAAACAAAGCGTGTGGCTTTTATACATGCATGATAGAGGCCAGGGCTTTTGCCCTAGCGTGGTGTGCAAGACACCATCTCCTAGTTCTAATAGAGATAGGAAAGGAAAAGGGATTACGATAAAATCTTATCAAGATACAATATATTTTCAATATTCCCTAACATTTTTATCTAATTTTACGGCGGTTGGGGGAGGGATCCACTAAACTATGTAAGTTGAAGAGAAAAGGGAGAAGAACATCAAGCCTGTGGATATAAGTCGAAGAGAACTTGTTGGCTAGAGTAACAAATTTCAGCAGGCTAAATTTGTTGCCCTAAGGATCATATCCTATAGGCCAAGTTAAAAGTGCAGATCTTGTAAGATTGCTTCAAGAGAAGTTCGGCTAAAGCCCTGTATCTCTTCAATTTATTTTTTGATAATAAATTCAATTCAGAAAAATAAATTCAATCAAGCCAAATTAAGTTCAGTTTAGCAAGAATAACTTTAGAATCTAATATAAATAAGTTCAGTCCAATTCAATTAAGCAAATATAGATTTAGTTCAGTTTAGCAAAAATAATTTGAAATCAACAAGGCCTCGATGTTTATTAAATAAGATAAGAAAGACATTACACGTAATACCGTAGTATCGGGACTATTTGACACATTGATCCCTAGGACACTAATCTTCATTTGCTATTTTAAAATGTCCAAAACTTCTGATAATTTCACCACTCTTCAAATCTAAAGATAATACCAAGCCATGTGCCTGGCCTGTGACCACAAATTATACATTACTCCATGGAGTAAGTTGGATGGATATTCATGTGCGCATACCTGCAGCTCTGTTTGATGAATGATGAATTTTTTCAACAAACTAATGAATTATTTTCTATTGATGAATTTTGTGGCAAATTGATATCTTTTGTATTTTGAAGAATTTTTCAACAGTATTCATGACTATAGGTTTATATTTGTAAGTTTTTTTAATTCCAAGACAATTGATGAAAATTTAAATAGTACTTAATTACATATTTTGAATCTTGTCTATTTGCACTTTACTCGAATTATCAACGCATGTGATGAATTTAATATAAGTGTGTTGAATATTTTAACTTACATGTATATTTTTCATTTTTTTAAAATTGTAGTAAACCAATAATATTACAACAATACGAATGAATTTTACAACAACACTGATGAATTTTCTTATATATGTATACACTTGTTAATAATCATCATATTTCTACAAATATTCATCATCCTTCTTCGCATATACATCAATCAACCTACTATGAACTTGGATTGTATTTGTTGCTTAATTATGTGCATAGATTAGTCAAATATTACAAAATATTATCGGAGGAATTAGTATGTTCATCACTATAATGAATTCATAAAAAATTGCATATTCACATGAAATTGCAAAAAAATTTAAACAAACAATATTCATCATTGAAATTTATAAATTCATCAAAAAATTAATTTTGTGTTCATTGTGAAATAGTTTAAATAAATCAAACAAACACAAATTCATCACTATAATTTACAAAACCATCAAAAAATTAATTGCATATTCAATATGAAATAGATCGATCACATGAAAACAAACAAGGATTCATCTCTAAAATTTATAAATTCATCAAAAAAATAAACATTGATCGCTAAAATTTACAAACTAATCAAAAAAAATAAAGATCTAGTTTTGCAAAGAGATACACCAAAAATCTAATTAATGTGAATATCAACTACCAAATTCACCAATTAGCAACTAGAATTGAAAAAAAAAGTGGAAAAGCAAAATTTTAAATAAATTTGCAAACCAAATAATTCCACATATCAATTCCAACATGCATCAACAACCAACCAACCGTAGTACAATTGCATCATTTTATGAACTTATTGAATCAATTGGGCGAATCACAATTTCAAATTTTATATCCAAGTATAGGCCAAAGTTGACAAAGATCACACACTTGATGCCTTCATCGTTTTCAAGCTCCAATGGAAGGTTAGAGTTCAACAAGAGGTAGCCAATAAATAGAGATCGAGATTTTCAACTGTAGTGAATAGCTTCCTGGGTCATTCTAGAAGGGGGGGGGGGGGGGGTCATTGCTTGAGAGATCATCAGACTCCATGGAAGGTTAGAGGGGGAGGGGAGGCATGTAGTCGAAAGAGAATGAGGTGGTTTGAAATGAGGGATAAATCTATGGTTTGGGTTTTTTAAGAACTGTGTTTTTTTCCTTCTTCTTTTGGGTAGAGTTGGTGTTTTTAGTATGTTACTCTACGATGTAACATATAACAATTGGTAATGTGACTATGTCCCAAGACTTATTGTAGATGCTGATAAGATATTGATATCACACTCTATCCAATTATTATTGTTGAAAAAACCTGTATTTTACAGGTGTGCTTATTACTTTAGTTTACTCCTGGAAAAAATGTTATCGCTAAATGAACCTTATCACGCCTATTTAGTTTTTTAATTTTAATAAATTTATTAGACATAATAGTTGTTCATGACAATTCAAAATAAAAACTATGACAGAAACATTAGGCTGGAGCCGCTGAGAGAAGAATGTGTGATATCGATTAGCCGAATAGATTAGACGAAGCCCTATTGAATCCTTTTTTTGTTAGCAATATAAAAAGTGGTGGTGAGAATCTACCAAAAAAATGTGGAAGATCCCCTAATTGATGTCCATAGCAACCTCACCCCTAGTTCTCTCTCCGCGACTTTGCCGGTTGTCAAATACTATGGCCCTCTTCGACTTCGTCAGAAGTTAAAAAAATATAATCAGCGGTATTGTATACAATTTCAATTGCTAAATATGTTTCACCAAAAATAGATTGAGCTAATAGCTTGAAATAAACCGATCAACTTGATGTTATATGAAAATGCCAATTAACAAAATTAGTTAAAAAAAAAGTACAGATTAATATGTAAATCGAGCCTTGCAGTGGCTTAACCACTGTCTTAATGACGATTTTGCCGAAGCTGAGGGGTACACTTCATTTGGGTGGCCGTTCCCTAGGACTGACGCAGTGTTTAATTATGTACACTACAAATTAGTTAACTTGGAGTAGTTGAATAATGTCCAAAAATGTTTACGTTAGTATATAAAGGTATATAAGTGAGTCAATGTAAGACTTGTGTATAGTATGAATAATAGGAAGAAAATGGACTTTTTTTTTTTGTTGTACCGTTGGCTCTATCTATTCATTGAATTACCTTTTTTACATTATTTAGATAGGCTTGCTTCCACTTTTTCCAAGAATTCATGCACATCCCTTTACCAAATAGGGCCCTCTCTAATATAATAGGGGAAAGCCTTCCATTTTCGTCAAATGACGTGGCCTCTCCTGGCTTTTCCACCGTCCGGGTTCCCACCTATGCTATGCTCCCTCGGTGATAAGCTTACCACGCTTCGCACTTGGTAGAAATCATCAATGGTCTTTTGCCAGTAGTGCCATCCTCCCCACTGGCAGTATGGGCGAGTTGTCCCTGCTGCTACGTTCTGTTATGCCTCAGATTAGAGAAACAAATGCAGTGAAATGGGATAGCAAGCGGGTTACACGTTCCACTGTGCTGAGATGTGAGGTGCACGCGGTGATGATCACCTCGAGGTATGCGCTAGCGCCCTTGACAGGCGCTCCAGGGCACGCCAACGCTCGTTCAAACCTAAGTTGGTTGGTCCTCTATTCTCCCGACCTACGATGTAGATAACAAGGCCACCTTCACAACCTTCTCCCTTCTGTCCTTATTAATTTGTAATAACGGGCGGTTCGCTTGAGTTGCTCAACCGCCCCTTAGCCTGGTACTTATAATGCGCTGGGCATAGCCAGCAGCATAGGAGCCGACTCGGCGTCAGCGGCTTCGTGCCGCACAGGAGTAATCCAGTATATGGTTCCGCACGTTCCACCACTTCTCCATTCATTTCTAATACTAATCGTGAAACATCATGAGCAGCAGGACGTTGAGGTCCGAAATTCGAGGTGAAATTTTTGATTCGTCTGTTCCTAGTCGTCATTCGAAAAAAAAAAGGAAGAAAGACGAAGGGGGTTTTACATGTGGTACGAGAAGTTGAGGATGAAATTTTACTACTTGTGGCGTATGACAAAGCTGAAAATTAACTTAACGAAAACTCCCATCAACCCAACATTTATAGAGAAAGAAGGGAATATTAATGCAAGGGAAGTCAATTATTTCAACATTATAGTTCAACAATAATTGATGAGAAAACATGTATAGATTACCAATTTCTTAATAAGATGCATTAGTATTCAATTACTCCCAACAATATCAATCAAATTTTAATATTTTTTTTTTTCAACACTGATACAATCCCCCATCGCCCAGGCCGCCAGGCCATTGGCAGCAGTTCAGGCCACTGCTGTCGACTCCAAGCTCTCTTTGCTACTTTGGCCTTATTTGGCAAACAACTGTTAGCTGTTAGTTGTTAGCTGTTTGAATTAACTGTTTATATTAGTTGTTTGATTTAGCCATTTTTAGAAAAAGTGTTTGGTAAAAGTTAGCTGTTTCTAAAAAATATGTTGGTAAAAATTTTCATTTATGCCCTCATTTATAAATTAATTTTTGGTGAGATATGTGTAATTTTTTCAAACTTATGGATAATTATGTCATTTTTACCAAAAACTCTTCTCAAAAGGCTAATGTGAATAGTTTTTTCAAAAAGAGTTTTTCGGAGCCAAACAACTATTGCAAATAGCTATTTACCAAATATCATTTAGCTGTTTGACTTGGGGGTATTTGATAACAATAACTTTTTGGAAAAAAAGAGTTGTTTGGGGGTGTTTTAGCTATTTTAACCAAGTCAAATAGCTAAATGGGTATTTGGTAAACACCTGTTTGGAACAGTTGTTTGACCCCAAACAATTCTTTTTGAAAATATTATTTTCGGGCGTGTTCGGCAATAACGTTTTGGGTAGCGTTTGGCGTTTTGACTAAGTCAATACACTCATCACGTAATTTTTAGTGTTCAGTAACGTAGTGTTTTGACTAGCATTTCAAGTAGCTATGTTTTTGAAAAGCTAATAGTATTAACGTTTTACATTCAAAAAGTAGCGTTTCATATTTTTTTACCAAAAATTACCTTTTGGAAATTTTATCTTTGGAAATTATCTATGTCCTTCTTTGTCAATTTACATTAATAAGTTAATCCAACAGTTAAATTTACTGAACATATTTTATTCAACTGCTCTTTTAAACAGCTATCCGCTAACAGTTAAATTAGAAACACTATCCGCTACCTGAACAACTATCCACTACTTAAACCGCTATTCGCTACTTGAACCATTAATTTTGCCGAACAGAGCCTTAATTAGCCTTTTCAAAAGAACTTTATGTGGAAATGACATATTGGCCCAAGACTTTAAACAAATTACATTACATGCAATTACATTATATTTATATAATATTATTTTATAAAATAGAAAGAGTACATAGTATTATAAAGTGTTCCTTATTAGCATTCAACCCCAATTAGATCTTGAGGATTAACAAAAGTAGAGATTTTTTTTTTAATTTTGTTTTGAGGCAAAAACAAACCATTGAAGTTGTATTGTCTTTTTCACTATTTGTATTTTTTTCTCAACCAAGTAGCATACATTTGGTGTAAATTTTCTAGTTTCATTAGTATATTATATCATGCTTATTTGGTTTTCTCACTACGCACCTTTATGAACGTCTAATATTTTGATATTTATACTTTAGATTATTTAATCTTCCTTCCGATTATCTCGACAATGAGCTTTGGATTGATGCAAAATAGTAATATTTGATATTATGTTTTGTATGAATTGAATCTAATGAAGATAAAGTCATTATAAACTAAAAAAATTTAAGAAATAACAAAATAGCGTTATAAAACATTGACATCATTTACATAAGAACAAATTTAAAAGAAACAAGATAGACGATGAATACAAGTTATGTAGAATTTAATAAGAAGGTAAAGTTTTATTAATGAAGTTTTTCTTCTATTTTTTTGTGTGATCACAAATGAAGTCAATTTATACCTATGACACCAATTTAATTCTTTTTAAAAAGAAAGTGATCAATAAATAAAAAAATATGTTCTATTAAGAAGTAATTTAGAGATAAGAATATAAATAAAATTTTACCAAACATCTTTATTAGAAATAGCTAACTTTACTAAGCAATTTTTCTACAAACAACTAATTTAAATAGCTAATGCAAACAGCTAATTCAAAAAGTTAATTCAAAAAGCTAACAGCTAATAGCTAATATAAACAGTTAATACCTAACAACTAACAACTATTTACCAAATAAACCTTAGTTAAAACAGTTAAAATTCTTCTAAAGAGTTATTTTTCTCCAAACAGATATTGTTATCAAACACCTCCTTTCTCTTGTCTGCTCACTCTCATCCTGACTTGATCCGGTTTACCCGGCCAACCGGTTCACCCACCGATCCAATTCCTCGACCGGGTGCTTAGTGGATCGGTCCAACACCCCCCTTCTCCCCCCGCCCCCCGGGTTACTGGCGGTGCCCTCTCTTGCCGCTGCAGTCACAAACCGAAACCCCCAAACACCCATAAACCCTCCACAGCAGTTTTACTCAAGTTCGAAGAATCCGTTCTCTGGGGTTCATATAATTATTAATTTAGGAACTCTTTGTCGTCATTAATTGTTCTTGTATATTTCCACTCCATCTGAAATTGCAAGAATTTAGTGAACGTTTTGATAGAGAATGGTTCGTTCCAAGGCTGCTTCAAAGAAGCAACAAAGTCGCGGTGTGGACTTCAAGGTAACTAATTTTTGGATTATCAGAAGCTCCATAATCTTTTTTGGGTACCTTGTTGCTGCTCATGTAGTGAAAAGTCCTGAATTTAATTGGGTTTTTGCTTAATTGTTGATTTGTATTTGCTCAGAAAATTAAACGGAAGGTCGGTCGAAAGTTGCCTCCGCCGAGCAATGTCACCAATATTGAAATTAAATCCAAAGGTATACAAAAGGCTCAGTTTTTTTCCCCCTCCCTCACTCTACCTCACTCTACCTCACTCTGGTCTTTCTTTTGGGTGTTTGTCTGATTTCTTTGCCTTGATCCCTTGCAATCGTGTTATGTGATTATCGATGTGTCTCACTTGGAAGTCTGAACTCATATATGAAAGAATTGAGGTGTTACGAGTGTGGAAATACCGATGGAATGTTCGTACTAGTAAAAATGGATGCTGATTTTCACTTTGATTTTTGAAAAAGGTAAAACTTTTATTTGAGTTACTCCAAATAAAATCCAGTCGGATTCTATAGCGTCTCAAAACATGTTGCCTTCTCTACGCCTTGATAAGCAAAGGATAATTAACTTTTCCTACCTTGGATTGTTGACTATGCGTGAAAAATAAAAGATTTTCAAACATTGTGTTTCTGTCATTCAATTGATGAACATCCATAATGGCAGCCCGGTGCACAAGCATTCTGTGTTCATGTAGGGTCTGGGGAAGGGCCCCATCCCAAGGGGTGAATTGTAGGCAACCTAACCTGACTTTGTTAGTGGCTGATTCCAAGGCTCAAACCCGTGACCTTTTGGTCACACGGAGACAATCTTACTGTTGCTCCAAGACTCCCCTTCAATTTGCCTGAATATGGATGAATATTATGTGTTAGTACTGGTTTGACTCCTGTTGAGTTTTGTCTGTCTAATTGAATTACTTTATTAATTTGGAGTTTGATATCCAATATTCTATTTTTGAGCATGACTCGAGTTTCATGTAATTAAATTACATGCAAACATTGATTCATGTCAAAGTTGAACAATATAATATCTCTAAACATGGTATTTTTGACATTGAATTGACAAATATACTTATGAATGAATATCATACTTATGTCTAACTACCAACATGGGTTTTGTTTTTTGTGTATCTAATTAAATTACGTCAACATTAGAGTGTCATTGAGGTATGATACTCTGTTTTTGATCATGGCATGAGTTTCATCTTCCCCGCTACAATTACCTAATCATGGTAACATTTATCTATTCTAATTAGTTTTCAATTTACAGTTTTGTTTCCACATGGGATTAAATAGTTTTACTTAAGAGTTATTGCCAATGAAAATAATGATTTAGTTTTGATGTTGTCATTCTGGCATATGGGCAGAAATAATTCTTCCGGAGCAGAGCGTGGCATCTGAAAAAGTAGGCTTGGCTGTGAGTAAGAAAGGGCTGACATTGAAGGAACTGCTACAGCAAACATCTCATCACAATGTGAAAGTTCGTAAAGGTTCATTTCCTGCTTAATAGTGTTTAACTTTGGTGTTTGCAAACACTAAGTATTAAGAACTGTGATTGAAGAAATTGTATACGATTTATTGTTCAACTTTTATCTTGTTAGCAGACAACCATATGTCTGAACTGAATGAAAATTGTCATTCCTTGAGACTTCCTTCCAAGTGCCTCATCAAGTCGCTTGGACGCTGCTGAAGTTGGAATATCTTCCCTGTGACTTCTTTTTTAATATTTACCTTCTAAATGTTATCTGTTGCCTCTATAATATGATGATGGCGTCTCTCGTCCTGGTTGCAGATGCGTTGCTTGGTATTAGGGAGTTACTGCTTAAACATCCAACAGAGCTGATGCTGCATAAACTTGCTATTATTGAGAAATTGCGTGAACGTATCAGTGATGATGATAAAGTAGTTCGTGAAACATTGTATCAACTGTTTAAGTCTGTTATCCTTCCAGGATGTAAAGAAGTAAGTTTTGTTTGTTTGCCCCTTGGTTGTTTGAAACATCATCTGATTAGTTTGTTCGGCATTTCGGTAGCTTTTTATGCTTCTTTACAGTTTGATAAAGCTTTGCAATCTTACAAAATTTGACTAACTCTACTAATCATATTCGGCATTTGATAAGTTATGTTCTCTTGTCGGCTTTGTTATATGTTCTATCTTTCCCTGAAGTTTTGTTGTTTGAGTTTCGAAGGTACATATTTTCTTCTGAGACTTTTAGGTCAAGCAGTGTACTTATTTGAACTCTTTCCTGACTTCTTGATCTATTGTTACAGTTTTCCTGTGATCTTTTTCTGGTGATGTGAACTAGTTGTCCTTATTCATTTCCCTCCCTGTTCAAACTTAACATGACCTTGTGGTTGAAACCTACTGTCTGTAATGTATCTCCAATAATCTTGTGATTTATAAGATTTAGAGTTGTCACAAATTTTGGTCACTCATTTTGAAATTTATTTTTTGATGCCTCAGTGTCTTATAATTGCCCTCTCATGTTCTGTTCTTAATGCATATATACATGGTTCATGCGTTGCCCTGTTGGTTGATGAACCAAGTTGTGCATCCCCAATTACGAGCTCGTATTAACTGGGACTGCAGAGGAATGCAATCAAGGTTATCAAATCCCATGACCCAATTTGGAGGGGTAGATGTGCATGGGGAGAGTGATGAATAGTTGTCTATGATGTTGTCAGTAATGCCCCATGACACATCTAACTCCTATCATGGGGGTGGTGGCAATTCAGGAAAGTGGATGTGGCAATAAAAGCAGTGGATGAGGGACTTCACAGAAGCTATGGCTATATTGACAATGTGAATTTAGGCCAAGCCTCTTCGTGCTGGTGATGGGACGAGAGTGATAGCTGGCAATGTGGTGATGGTCAGATTGGGGTAGATTCAGTGGAGATAGTGGCTGATTTGCAGGAGGTTTATGACAAATGCTCTAGGGGACTCTTTTTTCCTTTTATTTGGGGAGGGGGGAGGGGCAGGGAAGAAAAAGGGATGGAAAATGGTGCAAATGTGATTTATGTTGACCATGGTTGAAATTTGACATAGATTGCGATTCAAAAGTTGCTATTCTGTTTGCAGAAATCGATTAACTTGTGACAAGTGTGCAAGCTGAATACTCTTGCCTTGTTGCCTGAAAGCATACTAAGTCTGGAAAGGACTAGGGATACAAGAACCACTAAGTTTGCCTGTGATGTCTAATGTGGTGACTAGTGGGCCATAGTCAACACGTTGAAACCATTAATGATGGATCAAACAAACCCTTTGATTAACTTTGACTGGCCTTCAGTTGTCTCCTATCAGAGAGCCTGTAGATGCTTTTTAATTCGGGATTTAGTGGAGGTCATCAACTTACTGGCAGAGATAAGGTTGTGTATGTTTAACTTCACAAACTCCGTTTTAGATTGGAGCTTTATGAGATTTTTGTCTCCTATGGTTTAGGCTAAGGTGGCAACTGGTTTAGTTATGTTACTAAGGATTTGGCATCTAGAATTGCGCTTGTTGTGTGCCCGAATGATGCTCTTGATCTAAGGTTCGTGATGAGTTCAGCGCTGAAGAAGATTTGTCAATTCATTTGAAAAGGGAGATTTAGTTACAAGCTTTCCCATGCGGTCATCTAGTGGGGAGCGTTAAACAATTTGATTTATATAAAATTCAAGAGCCAAAAGCTGTACTCAAATCATGCAACAACACCTAAGAATAAGAATTCAGGCTTGATTATTCTTCATCTGGACGGAAGTTTATTTTCAAGTTTTTTTTCATCTGGAGCGAAATTTGTTTCGATGGTTTCAAAGGTTGCGTGAGTTTGACCAAAACCAAGATTTACTTTAGTTTTTCTTTATCTGGCTTCTTTGTTCTCTATCAATGATTATTTGTCTGATGTTAACTGTTACTTCTATTTCTCATTGTCTTGTTTGGCATCTTTTGTAGGACAATCAAGGAACACTTATATCTCTGGTTATGGCCTATATTTTTAATGCAATGACACATCTGTCAATTGATGTTCGTTTGATGGCTTTCAAATTCTTTGATCTTATGGTTCAAAATTATTCCCCAGCCTTTTTCTCATATGCCGATAAGGTAATACTATGATGTTCTTCTTGAACTATATTGTCTTTACATTGTGCTCTGATTCATTTCTTTGAAGATCACTTGCTGACAAGAGTGTTGCTGGTATAAGCCATTTTTGTTGATTCCTTAATTTTTGAATCTATTCCTCCCCCTGCAGTCCCTGCATCAGTTAATACATATTTTCATTTTGCCTTGGGTGGCCTGGCGGAAACCTGCACACTATTTCTAGACTCTAGTTGCAGTATGTACAGGGAAAAACTTGGTGTGAAAGCTCTTGTTGGTTTGTACAAGAATACTTTCTGCACAACTTAAGCAATTACCCGTATCAGATTTGTAGTTTTGCCCGAAGGGTTAGGATTAAGAATGAAGCTTGTCCTTTGCAATCACAGAGCTGCTTAGCAATAGCTGCCTTCTCAGCATCCACTTTGATAATCCCTGGAAAATAATGTAGAGAACAATGTGTGACGTGGGGCGCTCTAAGAGCAATTCCTACACCGAGAAACTTAAACACAAAATAGGAGAACACTCACAAATAATTCTGAATTTGATTTAATTTATTCAGGTATGCCTTTCCTCAATGCATGAGGAGGTTTATATAGAAATGAATACAACTGAGAAAACGAATAGAAAATATATTCGAAGATTATGAAAGCTAAAATAGGCTAAGAAATGAATAAGATAGATTATTATTCTAAAAGGGAATCCCTGAATTTCGAAATCTCCTATGCTTCCTAGAATACACACTGCCATAAAATTGCTTAGGAGATGCTGCATCATATTCGTTAATTTGAGCGAGTTAATATTCTCTGTTTGATTTCCCGTTGGAATTGCTCTCAGAGCACCTACAGCAATTATTTCCCTTTGTAGGAATTGCTCTCAGAGCATCCTACATCAATGTGCTTTCGGCATTATTCTGTATCATTGTTAAACAATCTCCGTACTGTTATGGTGGTTGCTGCTACTTTTGATAATATTATTTTTGACAAGAAAAAAGATTAAGCTACATGTCACAAGCAAAATTTTGCAGCCAAAGCTAGCGTCCTAGTGCTTCTTCTGATAATATTGGAGTTCGATAAAGATAAACACAACCAAATCAACCGTTAACTCAGTGCACAGTTTTCACTCGTGATTGGATGTGGGTTCAGGGGTATCACGTATGCGGTCTTAGCCTGGCCATACCCCTGCAATAAGGGAGAATCTTTATCTGGAATAATTCTCAGAACAGTATAAGTAGCATCTAAATGATATACTGCAAAGAAACTCTTTACATCTTAGAGATCAGCTTCAATGGGTTTTCTTTAATCATCTAGCATATCTTCTCTCTCTTCACCACCCTGGTAACTTCTCTCATCTTTTCTCTTTTCTTCCTTCCTTTCTTTGATTGAATGCAGGTTCTGGACAATTATATGGATATACTAAAAAGGAGCCAATTCCACGTGGCGGACAAAAGCAAGCTTAAGATTGCTCTTTCTGGGCTTTTGCACTGTTTGTCATTGTTGCCATCAGATGAAAAGGAAGTTGATTCTTTTCAGCAGGTACTATCAACTTAAGTATTTTAGCTGTGTCCTCTCCAGTTTTAGTTTAGTTATATGGAGACTTGGCTGATTTTTCTTGCAAGTTTAAAGTGATTAGCTGATTCTTCTTGGCAGGCACCATCAACTTAAGTATGTTAGCTTTGTCCTCTTCTCTTTTGGTTTAGTTATATGGAGAGTTGGCTGATTTTTCTTGCTAGTTTAAAGTCACTCTACGAGTTGATTATTGGCATACTACTGAGTACTGACTAACAGTGCATTCTTTTTGGGGTCTAATAACGCCCTTTCCAGGCTGAGGGGGAGGGATCTGATGAACTCTGGACTGCAGCATTGTTTAGTGTTGTTGGAACTTAGAAGTGTTAGAGCAGGAATATCTGGTGTCGTGCACAAGTGCTGATTTTTATTATGTGCAATCTTCTCTTGTGGTTTAATGTTATTTAACTGAAGAAATTCTTTAGTAGTAAATTGTAACTCATATGCCAAATTCATACTCTTGATATTCATCAATCCAATTTCTTTTAAATTTAATATTTGGTTTTTGGATCCAGCTCAGAGAACTAATACGGTTTCTTAACACTGTCACATATTAATAGAAAGAATATGTTGTTCTTATCCCCCCCCCCAAAAAAAAAAAAGAGAAAATGAGAGAACATGTTCTTAGGTGTTCACTGTCAAGACACTCTGTTTTCGTCTTGACAATGATTTTGGGGGCACTTGTCTTAGTTCTTGATGTGTTGATGGTTGCAAATTTGCAACATTGGAACATCGGACAGCTTGAGTTTAAACAACAAACCGATGCCACTACTTTTTGGCTGGAATCAATGTTCAAGTTCATTCCATTCATATCTTTATCCAAAAACAGCATCTAGCTTTTTTATTCTTTCTCCTTTTTTTGGGCCCTTTTTTTTGGGGGGGGGTTTTTTTTTTTTGGGGGGGGGGTTGGTGTTACTTCTAATGATGATTGAACTGAGGCATATGTAAAAATGAGAGTCTGCAAACTGTTGTCTGTTGAACATAAGGTTGGTTATTGTCAAAGACATTCACCGCTTTTAGCCAATATTTATTTGCGACTTTACGTATGTCAAATTTATTTTGAAGGTTTTAGTTATATGATGAAAGGACATGTTTCATCTTTATCTCTTTCTTCTTCAGGTGTGAGGTCTTGATTGCATTTGTTCTTCTTCTCGCACCTATGTGTAATTAATCTTGAGTTATTCTTTTTTTTGCAGGACAAGGTTGAAAAAGAACTGCTGTTTGCCTTTGACCCAGATGTTCCTGGAGATTCTACTGGTATATGTAGACCTCGAACCTTCCCTATCTGGGCCTCTTCTCTTGCTTGTTATTAGCTTCAGATTTCACCAATTAAAAACACAAAACTAGTGCTTCTGTTTGCTATGAGAGTTTTAGGCTTTTAGCTCTTCTGAGTCTTATGTATATATCAGTTATCCCTATATGTTGACTTCTTTGCCATTTCTGCATTTGAATGCAAAAGCTTAGTTTCGATCATTCAATGATAGACTGATAGAGTGGTAGCCCATGATGCGCGTATAAAAACAACATTGCATAGAATTGTTGTGAGTCTTGTGACCAGTTAGTAGCTCCTGAACAGACTATGTCGGAAGAATATTTCCTGTTGATATAAGCATTGACAGGTCAAGCCTTTCCTTGCTTGGTGATCATAAGCCTTTTTTATTGCTTTCTTTTGTTTTTAGATGGAACTTTTGCTGGAAGTTTAAGAATGTGATGACCTTGTTGTCGTACATAGGATATCATCTGTACCACTACCAGTGAAGAAGATTTTGCTTCCTGCTTGGAAAGATACTTGTAAAATCACACAGATTCATGTTGCCAATCCAAGTTCATAGCAATAGGCATCAATGAGTGAAAATGCGGATTCAAGCGCATAGCAGTAACTGGTGCGATATTTTGGAATCGTGCTAATGCAACAATCACATAGCAAATTGACGTTGTTACGGAGTGAAAATCTAGTTCACTCAACTGGAAAACCTATCCAATGTGGTTGTTTCGTCGTACGACAGCCTCACTCTAAATCTAATTAAGCATTCTGACATGAAAATGACATGAAACTATATGCTAGCAAGCTCTGGCCCTAAGCTATTTGTATATTATCTCAAAAAGTTCTGATCTAAAATTCTTGTCTGTTACTATCACTCTAGTGTAGCTTTTCTAAGCTCTACTTTGGCTATTTGTTGGCTACTTGGGTTTAGGAGTTTGAAAGAAGATCGCTTTGGCTGTTTGGTGGACTACATGGAAAGAAGGAAATCGATGGATTTTTGAGGGAGAAGACATGTCCTTTCAAGAGTTTTCTTATTTTTTAGAACTTTATATAGTTGTAGAGAAATGGTGGTACAAATTTGACCTTTCCACTGAGACAAATTTGATGTTCCTCAACTTAGGTAAGAAATGTCTTAGATAAGAAGAAACTTGTCTTGTAGAGTAAAAGCCCTGTTCTGCAGAGTAAAGTCTTGTGCTGCAGTACCTTTTGATATCTATATTATCAGTATATTACCTTTTTTCTTATTTTAGAAAAAAGGCCTGTTCTGCAGAGTAAGCATTCCAGCAAAATCTTTCGTAACTAGATCATCTGTCAGATTTTGTAGAGTAGAAGTCCTAGGGATTATCTAGTTACAAAAGGTGTCCTTGCGAATTTCAAACAATCTGAGAATGTGTAACGTGACCGTTCCCTGATCTCATATTTCTCAGAGTTTTACTTTATCTAAAACAATCACAGGATATGCAGGTTCAATTGTCTTCAGAGTTGTGGCCTCCCCGGTTTGATTACATGTCTACTGTTTGATGTCTGTTTGTTGCAGTTCAATATCAAGGTATCCACATCCTAGGTAACATGTGGGCTGATTATTGATGAGTAAGGATGCCATCCGTATTTGAGGGATTCTTGATATTCTAATTTATCATGCGGCTCCCTTGAGGGTATGCTGCAGATTCCGATTGAGTTCCTGCCCTCGACATTTAGGGTTAAAATATATGATATTATTAAGATCAAAATGGTAAGAAGGATCTTCAACAGCTAAAGAAGAAGTTAATGAAAATGATACAATTAGAGTAATCCCTTTTCCACCCACCAAAAAGAAAAAAGAAAAAGAAATGGTATTATTGGCATAGTGCCTTCTTCTTCCTTGTCTATGATCTTCTGGTGATATCCTTTTGTTTTCTACCTTGTCTTGTTCCTCAAGTGTCCAATTTGTCCCCTTTAGATGTAACAGAGTCTAGTTTGCAGACATCTGACCTCCATAAACCCCACCTTCAGCAGACCAGCCGTTGGTTGCAATTTTTGTCGGAGAAGACTTCATAAGAGGGAGGGCGCATGGGGGGGGAGGGGCGGGTTAGGGTTAATTGGGCTCTGAAATTGGTTATACTTCTCTTTCCATTGATCCTGTGAGTATGATGCTGCATTAAGCCCTGCTTGTCTAATTCGTTGAGCCTTTAACAGTATTCCCTCTCTATTTTATCTTTTTTTTTCCAAACAAAATTGTGACTTTGTAGGTACATGAGTTTTTGTACTTTATAATTTATGTGGATAAGAATGTTGACAGATGGGTGTTCGGTGGGTGGGTAGTGAAAAAGAACAAACAGAAATACAAGGATATTCATTATGACTTTTCTAATTATTGATGAGTATTTTCTGTGTTTAACATGCTAATATTGTGGTTTGCTTTTTGTACCTTAGCTTGCTGGTTGTATGTTTCTTTTCCCTTTTGAAGCAGCTCGTTGAATAACCAAATTGGCCATGAGCATCATCTTATATTTTTTTTGAAAACTTTTTTGGTTTTTTTTTTTTTTAAAAAACTATGTTCAAGCGATAAAATGTTTGAATACCATGGGAATCTTGAAGAATGTTATTGTTTCTCGCAGGGCATGTTCACCTTGTTGCAAAACTGCAGGATCTTGTGCCCCTTCTGGTCAACGGCTTTGATGGGTTAAACTCAGTGGTTCACTCCCAGCCAATACTTGATTCACAATCTTTTGATTGCATGCTATCTGTACTTCAGTGTATACATCTTGTTGTTCAGTACTATCTGTTTGAGATTGGCAAGTATCACAAGGATCTACATACTTCAAAATCATCGCTTCCAAGCATAGGAATGTATATTCAGGATGAGAAGTTCCCTCCTTTGTTGTTGGGCAAGCTGTTTGCTTTCTTCCCTATGCAACCAATGCATCACCTTTCTGAGAAGGTATTTGCATTTTCTTTCCTTAGTTTTTTCAAGGTCCAGTTCAGTAGATGTATTTTGACATAAAGTCCTTAAGCTGTTAATGGGATTAAGGACATTAGCCACCCAGCTGATGCCACATGCTCTATCCATGCATTTGGCAAGTATTTTTCCCTGTTTTTTGGGTTTTTGGTTATTGTTGCCTTATTTCTTGTCTGGAGTAGCTGATTTCAAAAACTGTTGAGCAATTGAAGGGGAAAGTAAATAAAAGAAAGTATGTGTTTGTTGATTTAGCTGCTGCCCTTGTTATTCCATTTTGTGAGGTTGTGCACTTCAGTAGCGTGAAACACTAGAATGCTAGCTCGTTTTTTTGGGTCTCAAAGAGGCGTCAATATGCTGAAGAGACAGAGGGAATTCAAATTGGTGTATCCAACTTGTGCTCTATGTGTGCCACCATGGCTGCTCTGTTGATTTAGGTAGTGTCATCTCCTTTCGATTTGGCTGAGCTACGATTAAGTCCTTTGTTTTTGGCTTAGGGGGGAGGGGCCGGCAATTTAAGTACCCAATATTCTGAACCCCAAATGCGAGGGCCTTTGTGGCATGGCAGATTCCTTGGCAGGGGCATTGGAAACACTTCATTTGTCCTTTAAGAAAGGACTTCATTTGTTGCAGTCACGTGCATAATAGATTGTAAAGCCTACTATGAGTGCATGACCTTAATTCTCAAATCTTCATTAACCTTGTGTTTGAAAATGTATGATGTAATAGTCATTGTTCGATGTGTATGTTATTTTATCGTTATTTCTCTGGTGCACCTATATTATCATTTGGACCTTGAAAGCGGGGTGTACGTCAATCTTGTCCTCTGAGGTTTAACTAAGTTCTTTTGTAACCTTTGGGTATTAAATTTAATGATGAGCGATGACATGAGGTAATAGAGTCAACTTTGCCCAATTTAAATGGGGAGTTTTATGAAATGTATAGAAAACTGCAGGCAACACCCAAGGGGGCATGAGGCAAAAGGATACTTAAAAACTCAAAGTACGTCGGGTGAAATAGCGAGCACCTGCTTGTGCCTGAAAAAGGAAAGACCGAAAGAGAAAACGTAACTTGAGCTACATAGCCTGTCTTTGGTTGAGAAAATCTCGCTAAAGAGAAATTTTAGACTTAGAGCTAGAAAGAGAGTGGTTATGTTGCAGGCGCATCACAACCCAAACTTAAATAGTCTCAAGGCAATGGCCTATGAGAATGTCCATAAAAATGAGAAAAGGACGACTTCTCTCTAGTCTTAACCCATAGCTTAATACGGGGCCTGAACTTGTTGAACCCTTTGCTTTCTTTGTATGCGGAAAACTTTAAATATTGTTTGCACACTTTAAAGTAAGGGAATGAGAGAGGAAAGGATGGAAAGTAATAGCAAATATTTGTGAGGGGTATGGAACATGAGGTAATTTGTGTTGGTTGAAAGTTTGACCTTTACAAAACCTTCTTTGTTCACCCCTCGAGGGAAGGGGGGGGGGTGGTGCTGTTCATAATGGCCATTAGTGTGGGATTAATGCTTTCCAGTACAGCATATAAGAGTGAGAGGTGCAAAATGTGCAGTAAATAGTCTACCAACTTTCTTTTACAAGGTTACTGTGAAGTGAAAAATGGTCACAAGGGGCCACCTTGATGCCAAAAAAGTTGTATTGGATAAAATAAATATGAATCAAATACAATAAGGTTATGTGATTTTGTGGAGAGGACCCCTTTGAGAAAGTGACAGATTAGCAATGTCCTCTGAAGTAAGGAGCTCATGCTAGGTACTGGTGTAATTCACCTGGATTTGTTTTAGATGTGTTGAAACGGTTTGCTTACTCCCATTAGGAGCAATTGCTTACAGGCAGCCTTGTTGGCTATTACCCTTAGACATGGCATGGAGGTGTCCTATTTAGTATATTCCATGTGGGACGGATGTTTCCAACACATGGAAACTGCACTGTTGCCCATGCTTTTGCCCTTCAAAATATCACTTTTCCATATTTGTCTTGTGTCCATCTCAGTGTAATCTAGCATGTTCAGGTGATTTAATTTCCTTCTAGTTTTGGTATATCTTTTTGAAACTCGAGAAGTCTACGAGAATATGCTGATAAATAGAAGTTCAAATTTTGGTGTATCTAACTGCTGTATCTGATGAAGTTTGAAAATGTGATCTTGTCTCTCTTTACTTTCATGTTTTCTGTGGATACATAATATCTGTTCTCATTTGTTTTCGCCCATTTTGTCCCCCCTTTCTCCACTCACCTGTCGAATTTATATTAAATGTAGTGTAGCATTATGAGCTCTATGTCAAAAGAATTCGTTTGACTTGCTTTAAATGTTCCATTGTTTGATCTATGTTTAGTTTTCACACTTGTCAGGATAATCACAGATATTTCAGCTTAAATGCAGTAATTGCTAGAATATTCCTCAGTTTTGATCAATGGATTGGCCAACCTCCTCTTTTGCGCGATGGGTGCCTGAAATTTTTGGTGGATGTGCTCTTTAAGGTTTGTCTCTTATGGTATTCAATATTTGGACCCAAGAATGAGTGTCTTTATAGCCGAGAAAATCTGTGATGATGTTTATAAACCTGTTGTTATTTCGGAACTCTCTTCCCTTTTTTGTCTTTGTTGTCCATCTTCTCATGCTGTTTTCATTTAATTACTTGAACATTTGTATTTGTCGAATGGAATTCTGCAATTGTGTTATTTCTGTCACTTGTCTCACAAATGTTGATATGAAAATTATGACTTGTGAGCAGATATTAGCCATTCACAGTTACACATGATCAATTCAGTATGAGATTTCCATTATCTCGTATTCATCTTTTATTTTCGTAAGTTTACTTCGTAAGAATGTCTTATACCTTACCTGCATGTTTACTGGATAAAAACATCTCTGCTGAGTTCCAATTCTTGAAATCTGTGTCCTCCCCTGTCATGTCTATGGCTTCTCTGACCTTGGAATAGGCAAACTAGATTTTGCTATTGAATCAGGCCTGTCTCTTTTAGCTGCTGGAACAGTTCTTATGTTTTCAATCTTTATCTGTGGTTCACTTGTGCAGCAATTGTTGCCCCTGGGCCCCAACATTGTCTTGTTTTCTGTTGGCTAACTTGATTGCAGTAGTTTTTGTCACCTTTTGAATTATCATGGTTCTTTATTAAAGGGGGGCAGATTGATTAGTTCCTTGTACAAGCAGAGTTGTGAAGTGATACTGTGCAATGCCTCCTGCTTCGATTTGGAGATAGGGGACTGCATATGGGGTGTGATATTACATGATTTTGGAGGGTGATCTGGAGCAAAGCCTACAATATCGGGTATTTCAGAGCGTGCTATATTACATGATAAAACAGAACAAGTTTGTAGCGGATGATTTCTGAGGATTTATTGTCTTTTTCAGTTCCTCTTTTTGCCATTTTCTCACAGGCCAATACTTTCCTAAGAAGACCGTCTGCAATTGTAGATTCGTAGTTTCAATGGTCTGAATTGTATGCAAGAGAAAAGGGGAGACAGGAAAGTGTCTATCCTGGCTTTTTGGGAACGCTCTTTGAAGTTCCCACGCTCTAAGTGTGATGTTTCATATGTCAGTGTAGGGGCTTGTGGATAAGGAGGTGGTGAAGATCCTTTGTGAATGTGGTTTCTTGATGAGTCTGGGATGTTTTATCGAAACAGAGCAGATTTGAATCTTTGTGCATCAATCCCCTTCAGAAGTTTTGGTTTGAGATAAAGTGCTGAATGCTTTTTTTTTTTTTTTTTTTTTTTTTTTTTTTTTTTGGGATAAGGGATAATGTGCTAGATGTTGATTCACTTGTTTTTGCTGTAAAAAAATATTGGCTGAGTGTCTTTGTCTGATTTTTAAAGGATTGAAAGGATGTTTTGTTTTAGGTTTTTTTTTTTTTTTTTTAAACCTGATTGTGAGGCTTCTTCCTCTCTTGCGACTTATCTGCTGCTTCTTTAATATGATTTTTTTTCCTCGAAAACATAAATTCCATTTTTTTGGGTGGATACAGATTTCAAAATTTTCATTGTAATGCCACCTCAAATAGTTAAGAGTCAAGTTCTTGGTCATGGTACAAAATTTATTTTTTTGGATTTAGTTGATAAGATTATCCTAGAAAGTGTGAAGGCATGGTGTTATTTTGTGAGGGCCCCTTTTGTACCTGGGAGGCATCTCTTGGTGCCATTATTAACAAATTTTTTTTTTTTTTTGGGGGAGTACTTGTCAATTTTTTTTTTTTTTTTTGAAAAAGGCTGCCTCCTCAAGCTTTATCCATGTGGTCAGAGAGAAGGATCTCTGCATTCCAAATCAAGATAAAGAGAAAGCATGTCCTTCTCTTTAGAATGGAATCAGATGGTCTACTAGTCTTTTGATTTTTCATGTACTGCCGGAGCATATGAAGCACCGACATGCCAATTTTGCCAACGTACTTGTGTCTGACATGTGTCCGACAAGGATACGTCCCAACACGTGTTGGACGTGTCAGATACGGTAAAATACGTATCTGAAAAGACAAAACAGAATAATGGAGGGAGGGCACGCTGGAGATATGCGACGGACACGTGAATCGAACCCATATGACACGGGCTCATGTCAGACCTTCACCATGTCTGAGTTGCTGGAACCTACTCCGGTGGCCCCCTTGCTCATCGGTCTGTTGGTGTGTCTTTAAGAATTTATTAGAGAGAAAGGAGTTGGTTAAAATGGAGGATTGATGAGGTTTGCTACTGTTCATGGCTGCAAATTTTTGGATTTTGGATCAGAGATTGGTTTTCTATATATTGTTCTTTCATAAAGAATTGATGAGAGGGAAAGGAGGAAGGGATGGGGAATTGATGAGTTTTAACATTACAAAGTTATTGATTTTGGCTTTGATGAAAGAGGGGAAGAGGTAGAGAGATCACTAATCGAGGAACTTTGACTTTACAGCTAGCTTTAGTAACTTTTCATCAAAAAAAAGAAAAAAATACAGCTAACTGCAAGCTGTCCCCCACCTTCGATGCTGACTTTTCTCAGTTACTTCCCGTATCTTCAGCTGTTACGCATTCTATAGTAAAACCATCCACATCTACATGAACATATGAAATGAAAATATATTTCCATCTAATTTATTACAAAGTTCTAAATTTTATAAATTATATGACCAACTACATAGAAAAAATATATATAGTTAATAACGTGTCGGATTACGCATCGTATCCTTTTTTGAAAAAATCACGTGTTGTGTCAGTGTCGTGTTGTATCTGTGTCACGTATCCGAGTCTGTGCTTCTTAGGCCGGACCTTTAAGGGACTTTGCTGATCAGTCTGTGACTCAGTTGGCACTGGATCCTTTCTACCCCTTATGTTATGTCCCCTCCCCTTATATCGTTGCCTCCTTTTCAGAGGAGCCACCATGTCAGGCAGGTTTTTAAACAGCAACAATGACTATTTTTGGGATTATCTTACGACCTATACTGTGAGTCTCAATAGGTTTCGTAAAAAAATTTCAGAGCTGTGCTGAAAGTTGGTGATCTTGACTCTCACATTCTCAATGCAGCTTTACAGCTATGAAGAAAATGTCAAGAACTTCACTGAAATTCTAAAGCTCTTTTAATGTTTAATCGCTAAGAGAAAAGTTTCAGAGCTGTAGGAAAAATTCCCCAGCAGATCAGACATTGTGGTCAAAACCTATTTCTTCCGTTTTGCAAATATTACTTGTGTGTACCAACCGTGTTGCGGATATGAAATATCCTGAATAATTGTAGGAATGAATAAACCATTCCACTTTATCTTGTTAGTGACAGTGACCTTCAAATGAATGTTTGTCCTATGGAAGGATTCAAAATGCTGTTTCGGTCACGATATGGAAAAATCGCGCTGATGCGGAATTCACGTTCCATATTGTAGCGAAAACGCGGTTCGGCCAAATCAAAACCTTTCTAATGCGGCCGTTTCGTCGCCTATCGGCCACATTTCGAATCCATGGTCCTATGTCACTTGGGCTCTTTATTTTTCCCCACATATCTGTGTCGGACACTCAACCACTCAACCTTTCACTTTAGACCAAAAATGTGGAAAATTTTTCAAAAAAGTGTTGAGTCCGACACGACGCCTGTGTTGGACTTTCGACACTTAACGTGCGTATGGCAGAATCTTACTAACATAGTGTTTGTCCCAATGATTTTGAAACATTAGTGATATAACTACAAAGGAGAATGCATTGGTTGCTGAATTTGGTGAGTATTCTTCGATTTCAGGCCATTCTTAGCTTGTTGAGTAAGGTTTGGACATGGCTTATGCAATAACTCTTCCTAGAGATGCCCTTTCCTGTATAAGTTGTACAGTTCTGACTTGAGTTTAGTTAACTTTAGCCATCACATGTGTGAGCTTGTGATAAATAGGCTAGCGGATATGGAATCCACCTTAATCAGGATTACAATGGCGTTTTTAGTTGATATGCATTTTGGGGCCAACTTTTTCTGCCGAGGCTAGTGCTCTGTACTGTCTGCAGCCATTCTGCAAGGTACGTACCCTTTCTCCAGCCCCATTGGTGCTTGTTTGATGGACCTTTGCATCCTTGAGGTGATTGTGAATGTTACATGTTCTTCAGAATACCATTTATATTGACAATGCATTTTGTCACCTGCCATTATTGCCATTTAATATAATTTTACATGTCTACAGATATATGATAGAGAATTCCCTGATAATGCATTTTATGAGAAGCATTTGCTTCCACTGGTTCCTTTTATTCCAAGATTGGTATCAGCAGTGGATTGGAGGTGGAAGGATCCTCTTCTTCAGGTCTGTTATTTTCTTCACACACATGCTTTGCATGTTGGATACCAGAACTAGTCTATTTTAAACTATGATGGATGGTGTTGTAGGTGTTTTGGGACATGTCTTCTTTGTAAAGCGTCTTTTGGTTCCAACTTCCAACAACCCTATTTGCCTCACTTATTTTTCCAGCCTTAAGCCCGACTGAACTGAATTGTTTTAGCTTCATGGTTGGTGAATTAGGGGATTATGGTATGCTGAATATGAGCATGGCTTAAGTGGCACCTTTCAAACATCACTGCAGATAAAAATTTCAAATTGCTGAGTTCAGGTTTATTTTCAGCATTTTTGAAATCATATCTAATGCAGGAATTTGTGCATCTCTAATGGATAGTCATGATATTCATGTGCATTGCAGGGCTTCACCTTGGCATTTGCACATTCCTATCCTGATTCAGCTATGAAAATGGCGTGCCTAAAAGCGGTGGAAGAAATGCTAGTTTCTGTATGTTCTTCATCACACTCAGATTGCACTGTTTCCAGGATTTTCGTTATTTTACTTTTCTCAAATGAGGATTGTGGTGGTGGGGCGGGGTCAATCTCAATCATTCTATTATCTTAGGCTAAAAGAAGTTAACGTTGATGTTCTGAACACCACTATTTGTGATCCAATCTTGAGTGTAGTAGGGCGGAGAAGGCAGTTTTTGCAGTATTTAGATAGGAACCCTACCCTTTTCTAGACAATGTCACAAGAGATTCGTACGTTAGAGATAGAGCTAAAGGGAGGGAGGAAAAGGAAGAAATTGGAATGTTACATCCAAATCAATGATAACCAAGCTGAAAGATCAAAAGAAATTGAAGAGAGGACTTCCAAAAAACTGTGACATGCACTTGCTTTTGCTGATTACCATCGTCTTGTTAGATCTGTCTTTTTGTGTTTGCTCTTGCCCTTGCCAATCCCTGATTTCACTATGGGTTAGCACCAATGATGTCCATGGAGCATATATTTAATCGATAGATGACTTTGAAGGACAGATTGTATACTTCGCAGCCAATCACAAAATTGTGAGTTTTGACTCTACAAAATAGACTTTGAATCACTGGAACAAGTGAAACAAGCACCTGGCTGTTTCCACCAGTGCATGCTTCACTAGCGCTGCCGCATGCTTACTATAACTCCATAAAGGCGCTCCCCCCCTTCCCTTTTCAGCAACTGTGGCTCGAGTCATTTTGGAAAACTCTCTCTCTCTCTCTCTCTCCCCCCTCCCTCCTTTGAGGGCTGGGGGTTCAGGAGAACACAGAAGATCAACAGAAAAGGACCCACCCAATGATTTTAGGGGATGGGCTGGTAGGAAGGAGAAGTGAGGGAATGAAATGCAAAACATAGTTGCATTATTTGGAAGGTTTCATTCTAGTAACTTAATCAACCAATGGGCATATGCATAACTTGATAACCCTTTTTTTGCTCGTTATGTTCTTTGTGGTAACAATGCTGAATTTACCTGCTGTATTTGCAGAAACAACACGATGTACATCCAGAAGCAGGGGATGAAGAAGCACTGCACTATCAAAAGGCTTGGATGAATGAAATTGTGTTGCTGCTGAATTCAATTGGAAATAGACACTCTTCATACTTGCATGTATGGATGTAAAACTTATCTCAATATCAGAAGTGGATGCATGTCTAACATATAGTTGTGTGAACATTCTTTTCTTCTCTACGACAGCTGATAGCATGAAAGTTGGTCTTTTAAACTGTTGATCCCGCACTTACAAATTTTACAGGCAGCATTGCTACTTCAACTTCGCCTAGGACAGATTGGGTTATCGAATAGATATCTTGCAGAAGAATATGACAAAATGCAGGATGATCTTCAAAAGTTCTATTGCATGTTCACGGAGGATGGTAAATAATTTCTCCCTTTCTCTTTTTCGTGCTCCTTGGTCCAGTGCTTTTCTTATGCAGAGTTATTGATCTCATGGTTACATGGCTTCATCGCTACATTTGTACATGCAATAGTCTGATATTATACTAACCAGCTTTGATCTTGTCACCTTCGTGGCACTTGCATGGGGTACAATGTTCTAGAGGTGGCAGCTTTTTGCGAGATACACATATAATAAAATTATAGGTAGAAAAGTAGGCAATTTAAATAAATCCAACAATGGTTTTGGATGCAGTTTATTTTTATATTATAATAATTAGCTTTCATCTTGTTACCTTCATCACAGTTGCATGAGGTACAATGTTCTAGAAGTAGCAGAGTTCGCGAGAGACATGTAATAAAATTGTAGAAAGAAAAGTAGGCAATGTCAATAAATCCAAAGATGGGTTAGGGTACGGTTTATTCAAAAACTCGTGTATAAAATGTTTAGGATACAGTTTATTCAAAAACTCGTATATAGAATGTTATTTAATCACGCGAAGTTTTGATTTTCAAGAATGAAAATTTGCCGCAGCTTCCTGGGTTTTTCTGCAACCTAGACCTAAAGTTTCAATATTCTCTGTGTGGCAGCTTAGACTTTACCTGTCAAAGATTCCCCCCCCCCCCTTTTTGGGGTCAAAACAATGAGCACGTTAGCTTATATTGAAGTATTAGCATATTGTTTTTATTGAATTATTGCCCTGGGTTTGCATGCTATGTCTTGTTCAGTATGCCTTTTCTTTTCATCTAACCCTTTCCTCGTGCATTGGTTTATGTTTAAATGCATGCAATTTAATGCAAGAGCAGTGAGTTGTGTGTTTTATTAGCTAAATCATGATCATGTGCCTTTTCTTTTACTGCAGGTGATGAATGTTATGGTCCTTTCATGGAGCTTCCACTAGATTCTCAAGAAATTTCCATTTGTTGCCTTTATTACTTCTCTTCTCTGAACCGGCAGTTGCTTGCCTCACTGGCTTTATGCTGTTTATGTAAGCGATCCCTGCGTGCTTGTCATCTAATGTTGGAAGATATGCTTGTAAGAAAAAGAGAGCAATACAAGTAGGTAGGCTGTAAAATGGCGGGATGTTGACCATGTCTAATGGAGTTATTTCATTTCCACTGAGTGCAGGTTGGGGAAAAAACGAGTTAGTATTAGCAATTATTTCTAGTGCTTAAAAGGTGCCAGGGGACAGATGCCAAGGGGTAGGGAGTGGCTACTAGGAAGAGAAACTGAAGGAATGATATTTAAGTTTTGGAAATGTCATGGTTTCCACATAAACCTTAGTTGAAAATCAAAATTCTTAGGATGTAATTTTTATAAGTGTTTCAAATATCCTGTGGTTTTATATGTTGTGTTACTCATATTTTCTTGGAAGCTCAGGTTTATGATCATACTAACAGTCTACTTAAAAAATAAAAAAGAAATATTAAAGCTTTATTGGTAATCAAATACGTTAATGCCACTGTTGTCAAGTGTTTTGCCTTCTATTCTGCCTGTTTTGAATGCTACACTTTTAGCTCACCTGATAAAGAAAAAGTTTTCATAAGAAAAAAAATTGAAAGGTGATTTTCTTGTAGCAATTATTTAGTGAAAATTTTTGTATCTCACTTTGTGCTTATTGATCTCAGCTCATTCCTTGGAGCCATATATCTTATTTCGGCTGATAGAAGTCCTACATTCATCTTACAAAGCTGGTCACATCCAGATTCCAGAGTACATCAGCTTCTTCGTTACCTTACTTTCTCAATATGAAGTTATCCCTGGTACGTAATGTTATCATCCGATCTCATGTTTCTTATTGATGAGCCATTGTTAATGTTCTCCAAAGTTCCGATGACAGTAGTCTTTTGGACTGTAAATCGGGGATATTCATGGGGTCTCTTTTGTTGCTGCTGGGGATCTTTTAGTAGAATGCTAGGGCCTTCTTGATATTCAAAATTCAAGACAATTACGGATTGGCAAATTAAGTCATTGTTCATCATGTGGCACAACCGCACAAGTACATTAAGCCCACTCAAATTTTCTTCTGATTGGACAGTATGCTCCCTGTCACATCAGAGTGTTCAATTTCTATAGTCTGCCGATTTGCTGCAGCCTTGTTGAAGTTTTCTGAGTCATTCTTAGCAAGTCGCTTAGTGATCCCACCATTAACTTTAAAATCTGTTATTAAGCAAAGTATGCTTCCAATATTTGCAGCAAAGCTAGCTTTTAATTATTTGCTTACTGATCTCATACTACCTACCACCGTATGTAAAATCTGAGAGGTCTGCTGAATTGCTTTTGGTGCTTAGCAATCTTATCTTAGCTGCGGGACAGGCACACTGGTGGCCCTTGCCAATTAGCATATCGTTGTCCAATTCTTGTGGTTAATTTCTTATCCTCAAAATCGGGATCTTTGATTTCAACCCAGAGATCTTGCTTAAAAGTGGGAGGTTAGGTTTTAGAGAGCACAGTGATGATTGATGAAGGGCCAGCATGGTAGAAGCTGATTCTTAAGGAGGGATGGTGAGGACAATGGTAATGCTTGAACACCAATCCTGATGATAATACTAAGATCTCAGTGTGTGCATGACCTATCAATGGTGGGGGCATGTGTATAGAACTATAGACCATAATTGGCAGTTGAAGGGTGGGCTTATGTGTGGGTCTCGATGTACATGGCAGTTTTGCAAGAGAGGAGATGTATGGAGGGCAGCTATACCCAAACACACCTCCACTGGGGGATGATATACTTACTGATCAAGCTTTAGCAGGATGTCATCCAGCTCACTGCACGCATGTAATTGGATAAGTCAACTTTGAGACTGTCCAATTGGTCATTTAACTAAGAGGTAGTCTTGATTGAAACATCTAATGCAAGATATATGGGTGACATTTGTAACTTTAGAGGTGACTACTATGTAATTATTCATTTAGGGCCTGTTCTTTTCGTTGGGAAATATGGATTGGGAAATTGGTGAAGTTGGTTGAGATTGGTTGAAGCTGGTTGAAGTTTGTATATTGTTTTTATATGATGGGTTGAAGTTGGTATTTTTGTATTGAAGTGGGTTGGAGTTCGTTGAAGGTTGAAGTGGGTTGAAGTTAGAATTTTTTTGTTGAAATTGGTTGAAGTGAGTTGACGTAGGTTGAAGTTAGTAAATTGGGATTTGCCAACGAAAAGAACAGGTCCTTAGTGGTGACGTTTATTTGGTTGTTTAAAGTCACCTCCACGGGCTCCAACCAGCCATCGTTTTAGGGGGGGGGGGGGGGGGACTCTGAACTTCTTATTACAACAATAACAACGATTCCATTAGCAGGTTTGGGGAGATCCAGGTATTGGCACCCATACCCCTGCAAGGGGAATACCTTATGTCGGGTTGTTATTTACCCCAAAATTTTGAAGTCATCGATCTCACAATGTCTTTTTGATAAGAGGGTATCACCCAATAATTTATTTTCAACTACATAGTTGATTATGTTCATGGTATGTTATTTTTAGAGGAGTTGTCGGCTACCATGGGATCCATCTTGTATATGTGTTAAACATGGACTAGTGTAGGATTTTGATCATGCAGTTTTAATTTGTTGGTACTGTCCTTTTATTGCAGAGGAGAGCCACTCTGGAATGGAGAAAGATTCAAAGATGTCCAATAGGGGGACTTTTAGAGTGGTCACTGGTGTTATTTGCTCTTTCTTGTATCAAATAGGGGACCAATCTCAAGTTCTTTACGTGTTAGAGGAAGCTGTTCTTGATCTTATTGTAAGTTGACTAAACTTGTTCACATCGATGCGCATCTCTTAATATCTGTTTTACGGTACCTTTTGCCTATGAATTAACTTTGTAAAACCTACTTGTCATGAATCTGGTGGTTGCTTGTTGCTCTAAAAAGTTGTTGACATTGAAGCAAGTTCTGAGAATATATTTCTTTCCTTAGGTATGCAAATTACCTTTGGAAAACACTTGCGCATTGATGAGAATGCTAATAACTGTGGACTCCACACCTACAAGGCTTTTGGAGAAAAGCATCAAGAAACTTGTTGATGTTCTCTCCAGTTATTTGATAGATGTTGCTCTTGTAAGTGATTCTTTTTTCTCTTTTGCCCCCATGCTCACTTTCACCCGGCTCCCCCTCACTCTCACCCTCTCTCTCTCTCTCTCTCTCTCTCTCTCTCTCTCTGTCTGTGTGTGTGTGACAGTTCATATAGCTCTTGTGAAGGTCAGCCGTTTTGAGTTGGGAATAAAATGGCTCTGTCTGGGGTGTGCATGCGTACATGTGTTTGATAAAGCCTACTGTTCAAAGTTAATTGTTAGCTGGTGTGCTTGTGCTTGTGCTTGTGTCCTCCCCCCCCCCCACCCCCAAAAAAATCTGGAAATCTGCTGCTGTAGAGTGATCACTGAGCTGATAGGACACCGCTTTTTCCTTTTATCAAGAATGCTTGTAGGAATTATTTAATTGAAGTTCTGGTGTACTTTTGGGTTATTCTGGCATGTCGAAATGTTTCTGCACATTTGTTAAGGTTGTTTGGAGTTGATTGTGTAGATATTGAGCTTTCATCGCTCACTCTTAACCCCCCTGCCTCTTTTTTTTCCACTGTTTTTTTTTTTTGGGGGGGGGGGGTATTTACCACAGTGAAAATTGCGCAAAGATAACTGGAAAAACTTCAGCTTTTGTTAACCTTTCCTATTTGATCTGTTTTTACGGCTCCAAGAGTATTATCTAACAGGGAGAAGTAAAATATATAGTGCACGTGGAGATCTTTCAAATACTCTACTAAAATAATACTTGCAATAACTGCTGGTCTACAAATTTTGGACACGTAGTCGACCTTCGAACTTTTACTTTTTCTATTCCTGTTTTCACTATTGTGTTTATCTACTTCAAAAGAATTTACCGAAAGGTGGCATTACCAGTTTATTTTTGGGGCTCCATGGTTGGCGTGTACACTTTTGTGATACATGTATCTGCCTCTACTACATAGTACATACATTACATCACTCTGCTTGTGCTGATGCTGTGTCTATTCAAGTTCTGCATTCTGTTTTATGAACTTTAAATATTGAGCTATGTCTCACAGCTCATTGAGATATTTGATCTTGGTTCAGTTGTTTCCAGAAGACAACGAAGTGGGCTCGGCCTCAAGTAATGTATGCACGTGGCGATATTATCTTCTACCGTGCATTTTTCTGTTTGACAGAAACGTGCCAGTGTTGAAACATTTGATCTATAAAATGGAGTCTGCGATAGCTGAATCATGTGAATTACTTATCTTGAGAGATAACCCAGCTAAACAAGATCATTCAAGGAGAATAAAGGCAGCTACCCGTATCTTTTCCATGTTGTTCATGGATGCTAGAATGCGGACTGTTCTTTCTTTGTACAAGGGAGAGATTGACAGCATTTTACGGAGGCTACACGAGATACAGGTTTGTAGACTGGTTATAGCTTCCATCTATTGATATCCTTTTGCCTAGAAAGATATGATCGTCCACGCTTGAAGAAAATGATACCAGAAAAGGATGAGATGCATTTGCTTAAAATTTGTCGGGATCTATGTTACTTGGACTCTTCATTTCACCTCAAATACCTATGTTGTCCAATCAAGTGTTGATTACTTCAACATGGGTTAGGAGTGTGGCAGCTGACTCTTCATTTTAGACCACATATATGCACACTTTGCAAATATGGTGAGCTGGAAACCTATATGTGCCTGTCTTAGACACTTGTGGTAGAGTGAGTAGCATAGATTGGGGCCACTGATCCCTTTTTTGCAATTTTATCCCTGTTCATATTTACTGAGAAACTGAGATCTGTCAAAAGAAAAATATCAAATTCCTTATGCTTCAATTTGAGCTAAATTATTGCTTTTCAAACTTTAGAATGCTACTTGGAATTGCCCGTGACCGCATGTCAATTTTTGTTTTTGTTTGAAGCAGTCTGTGGCGGTCAGCAACTTGAGCATAGAACAGCAGCATATGTTGAACCTCAGCATTGAGAAGTTGAAGGATGTGAGTAGTGACATATCCAGCATGACAGCCTAATGTGGAATGCAATTCAAGTCTAGAGATATGTCAAGATACACCTCCAGTGATCTTCTATCTAGGTGACAAATGGTAAAAGTCTGCTGTATATCGTGGTCTTTTTTGTGCCTTACGTGATCAATATTTGTCTGTGGTTTGTAATGGTTGATGCATTACTGCTGATGCCCTGGAAACAAATGCCAATTCTCGTAGAATCTTGAGAGCACTGTGCATGTTCAAGTAAGATTATCTATTCATTGCAGCACGAACCGGCTGCAAGCATCATATGAAGTTTTTGAAATTGATATTTAAAGTTGCTAGTAGTTATCATTCTAATACAAAGGACAAGAGAAACCCTTGCTTGCAGCTTTTTTGCTGGTGCTGATATAACCAAACCAATACCTGAGTGCAGATCCTCAGGGAGGTAATAGCTGCTAGCAGTCTTGCCTAGTTGCCTCTACTATCTAACTGCAGAGAGGCTGTCTCGTTGGACCTGGGATTCAAAATGTCCCTTGTGTGCCTTACATGAAAAGTAAATGATTGTCTTGGCATGTTGCTTATAACATGTTGAGTTGAAATTTTGCTGAGCATGAGCTTTATGTTGCCAGTTTGATGAGAAATATTGAGTTATGTTGCGCACTATTATGCTCTATGGTCATCCTTAGAATCATCCAGTATAAATAAGTGATAAGATCAATATACATAGGTGAGCAAGTATATGATATGTATATTGATCAGATGCTATATCATTTGTCTTGATGATCCCTTGCATGGCCTTGCTTTTTGGGTGTTCATTCAGTTGTCAGCATCCTTTTATGTTCATGGAATGCAAAGGCTTTGTTTTGTAATAGTTGATGAATGGAAGAATATTACTCTAGTCTGGACTCAGTGTATGTAGAAATCTTTGCAGACCAATTCCTTTCTATTGTACTACACTGGTTTTTCTCTGGGGTTATTGGCTCTGTCTTTCTCACGCGTGGAGCAAGATGAGTGGCTCACCTTGGGGGTGGCCCTTGTATTAGGAACCTATGGCAATGTTCCACATGAAAATTACTACGCTAGCTTTTGGGTTCTGTTTGCATATATGAGCTATGATCCCAGTATTCCCACTAGTCATTTCTTGCTAAGAGTTAAGAAGTTTGTAAATCCATCCTTGTTTTTACATTTCGAAGGGGTTCATCTTAGTGAGAAAGCTCCAGAGGGTGGAATAGTCAACAGGCATAACTATATCAGATATCCAGTTGTTTACACTTCATTTTCTTGCGTTAGTTCTGAAGAAATGTCTTCTGCTGCTGCTTCTTTTCTTTTTTTTTTTGGGGTTTTTTGGGGGGGGGGGGGGGGGGGGGTTGGGAGGGGGCAGGTTTTGTTTCTTGAAACTCCACCTAGTAGTGGTGTTGCTGAAGAAAGGTGGTCTTGATGAGTTCTGCGCTCTGCCTAGATCACTAAACAGTATGAGTCACAGTTGTATTGATGTCTTGGAAATTCGTCTAGTTGGGATAGTCATTGAGATTGGTGCACACTATTTTTTCGGTTTCCCCGTTACAGTTTCTCATCTCCGCCTCCCTTTTATTGTCCTCTCTCTGTCTTTACCATGTAATTGGAGTAGGCTTCATCCCTGAAAATCTGGCTTCCCATTCATGTCTCTGTGAATCAGTTCAACGGTGGTTGGAGAGATCTTCTGCTAACATTTGATGGCCTCTATCGCCCAACTTAAAAAATTTTGTTTTGCATTTAGATGGATTAGTTTCAGCGTCTTCGAAGAACTTTCCTCCACTCCAAGACTTCGTTGATCTTATACTACGCAATTTAAGAGAAAGTGGGCGCAGGTTCCAAGGAAGATAAAAGTATATGAATTGAGCATAGATGTTTAGATAAAGTATATGAATTGAGGATAAATGTTTAAGATGTGTTTAACAGGAACACTGGATGCTTTGGTAAGGTGTTTCATTACATTTTGCAGTGTCTGCTACTACTACTGCTCCCAATGTTTTTTACACTGGTCTTCTGTAATGACCTCTATGGAAATCCTCAAAAATGTGTGCTTCTTGTTGACCCTCCCAAGCAGTATAGTTATGGCTTACAGTTGTGGGCAAATATGAATATGGCGACGCTCAAACTCTACCACCGATTAAATTTCTGTAGTACTAAACTTGAGTTTTGTCGTACACATGCGTGGAATTGGAAATTGGTCCCCTATTGGTCCATATACGTAACTGTTCCAGTGTTGGCGTATGTTTCTAGTTCTTTCATAATAATCTTTTATTTGTGATCGGAACAGGGTTTGCATTTCCCAACACAAGGCATGGTAACTCAATCACATGCTTTGAGATGCTGGAGAAGAGCCTTTGGTGTGGACTCACGCTAAGTCTCTAATGTTGTCATTACATCAGCACAATTTTGTTCAACTGTAGAAACTATTCACGCAAGTCCGCCATTAGGTGATGCCAATGACTGTACAACTCCAGGTAGGGGATGACAATGCATCTTTAGATAGGGCTATTGCAGACTTGGAAGTGAAGCTTTCCTACATTGTTGTTATCGGGGCCATCGTAGGCGGATTGTCCTATGTCGCGCGCGCACACACACACACACACACACATATATATATATATATATATATGTGTGTGTGTGTGTGTGTGTGTGTATCTGAATTAGTTGATTAGTTCTTTGATTCCCCACCTCTCCTCTCCTTTCGTCTCCTGCATTTATTCCTTTGGAGCAGAAACAGTGTTTATCAAGTAAATTGCACGAGGGCATCTCCTTGTATTGTTGATGGATTTTGATTGATAACAGTGGTTTGTTTTCCCTTGTTTTCTTATAGGGTAATTAGAGGGTAACAAAATGTTGAATCATGGGATGCTTCACTCTGATGTAGCCATCCATAAGGGCATATTGTGTCTTCAAGTTATTGGATATAGATTATCATAAAGCAAAATTAGTGATGGACAACAATTGTTTGGCCTAGTATGTTTATCTCGAGCTTTGCGCTTCCCATATTCGAGCCATGTTGCTGGTCTTTATTCTCCTGCATGGATTTCACGTACCTTAGAATCTGGGTGCAACTTCAAGGGATCCGTGCGGTGCTTATGAGTCTAATATTGGTTTATCTTTGCTGTTGACAAGTGGACTCTGAATAGCTGAGTGATCTTGGTTTTATGCATGGTTACGAAAACCGTACCGGACTAGACGGTAGGACCGGTTCGATCGGAAACCGCTGGCCAGTCCGATACGGAATACACAGGCACGTTCTGAGTGTTGAACTGGCCAAACACGGTCAAACTCGATCAAAACCGCAGTCGGTTGACTTGGCTGAGCCCCGGTTAGACCGGGGTTAAATTTGGAAATCTAGATCTGAACCATAGCGCCTCTCTCACTGCTCTTTCTCACTTCAACACTGCAAACTCAGCACTCAAAGATTGTTCAGAAGGGGATTGTGAAATAGATAGGACTAAGAACCACAAAAAAAAAAAGCAGAATTACCCATTCATCAGTCGTCGTCGGACTTCATAGTTCTAGATGCTCCTTTGCCCAGGTTTTAGAGAGTGGTGGGTTTTTTTTTTTTGGGGGAGGGGTGGCAGTGGAAGTGTTTTATATTGGGAGCTAGGCATCCGTGCCCTATGATCTGTGGCCTCTTTTTAAATTTATTAATGGACTTCCAATTCTGAATTATAGGAAGTTAGAAGCCCAAGTACATGACATGTGCGAATATTGGTGAATTTTCTTTGTTATTGTTACATCCCTATTTTTTGTATGTTTTATGGTGTCTTAACATTTCGAGAGTTATTAGACTACAATGCCATCAAACTTTCAACTTCTATCAAATATACCACTAAACTTTTTTTTCTTTCAATTATGCCATTACAAAACTTATTTTTAAGCAAATATACCATCTCAATAATTATTCACAGGCTATAACAGGTAAATATCATAGTTTGACATCCCACTCTTCTCTCCTCTCTTTTTCTCTCGCTGCATCTACGAATTGAAGATGGTGTTCCACTCTACGGTGAAGCCTGAAGCTAGCTAGCGACCACATTATCTTCATGGGTCTCGATAAGTGCACCAACGATGAGCTTATCAAACACTGGTTTCCTGAAGATATTTAAAATGGAGAAGCATGCGGAGTAGCAGAGCACAAGGTGAATTAATTAAGGCCCATTTCTACGCAATCCAACAATGAAAGCATGAACTGAATTTTATTTGATTGTCGACAGTGCTCCCTAAAACAAAACAAAATAGGAGAGGAGGCATTGAACCTGGGATCAGAAGGAGGCAACCCAACTCGGTGCTTATTCCACGCCTTTAATGGTGGAAAATAGGGTTCTCTAAAACAGGAAGACCAAGCCAAGACCGACGCTAGGAAGACTCAAACTTGAACCCAAATTCGTGAAATCTAAAATGAAAAATCGAAAAAAATTCTATTTAAGATTAAAAGAATAGATACGACGCATGAAACCAAAGGCACAAAAAAAATCTAAAAATTCAGAATAGGAAAAAGAAAATTCGCTAAAAAAAGGGGATGAACTAAACTGATTTAGAAGCCCAATGCTGTTATTGCCTCTGCCTTCATACACAATGTCGGCTCAATCTGGCCATCCACTTTGAGGATGGTGTAGATGGTGGAGATGACTTGTGAGGTGAGGCGGTTTCTGCTTGAAGGAATTGAGATTTGGTGTTTAGTGAGAGATGATTGTAGAGGTTGATAATGTTGAATGTTGGAGCACTTGATGAAGATGGCATCGTTGATGATGCATGATAGACATTTGCAGAAGAAGGCAGAGGAAGGAGCCTGAGGTGAGGGTGGGAGGCGTGACAATGGAGGAAAGAGAATGTGAGGGGCTGTGATGGACATTTGGAAGTCTTGTGCCTTTTATGGCTTTTAACCATTTATCTGCGAAAAAGGAGAAGGAAAGGGGAAAAAAAAAATTATTAATAAATTACTGGTAACAACAGGTCAAGGAGAGGGTGGGTGGTATTTTTGACCAAAATATTATTTTATAATGGTATAGATGGCAGAAAAAAAAGGTCAGTGGCACATTTGATAAAAATTAAAAGTTTGATGGCATTATATTAAAAGAACTCAACATTTCGATTACGTGGAATGTAAGAAAACATAAGAAAAATTAACAATAGCAAAAAGCTAATTACGAATTGGAAGGGGATTAACCGGGTTTGACCGATCCAACCCGGGTCAATGATAAACCGGTCAATCGGTTTAATCCGATCATAACGGTCCGACCATTTGAACCGTTGATTTGCCCCCTCAACCAGTTTAGTCACCGGGTCGGTTATCTTAACATTGGTTTTATGTTGGGGGGGGGGGATAATAACTTGGAAACAGACCATGAAGCTAAATAGCTATATGTACCCTTCTTGAAATCAACCGATATTAAGATATATTTGTTATGGCATATTAAATTTACTAGCTCCTTTGATTTGCTTTAATATATTTTCCGCTGGTCAAATATGGTTCAATATCCTAATGATTTTTGTCAGTCAAAATTGCTACAATTTGCCCCAATTTGCTCGAATCTGCTGCAGTCTGCTCCATTGTTCCGCTATTGATTGTAAAAATAGGTTTATATTTTAGTAACTATAAATTTATTTTCACTGAAATTCATGGAATAATTAAAACTATTTTTGTAAAAACAGCTTTGGTAGTAATTTGTCATTTAATACACATTTTAACACATGTATCAACATATTGGGTGTTTTAAAAGGTTAAATATGTTTAAAAGGCTGCAATCGTTCAAAAAGCACTAATTATTGGCATGACCAAAGTGTTATATTCGCGAACAAATGTATTAAAAAGGTGAAAAAGAGCAAATTCTTAGTGAAAGACAACAACATCACCACCACCTTAAAGTGTGGGTCCCGCTTTTACGGGGTCTGGGGAGATCCAGATGTAGGCAACCTTACCTCAACTGGCATGGTTGCCCGTTAAGAGGCTGATTCCAAGAGACCCACAAAACAAGATTTTGTGAAAACATCTTATAGGAGAAGGATTTTGTGGAAACATTTTATAGAGGAAGGATTTTGTGAACACATTTTATCGAACAAAACTAAGGATAAGCATCATGGAATTGAACTAAGGAATACTAATAAATCAAGGGCTGTAACTATGTAAACATTAGTACAACAAAGTAGAGGAAGGTATCATACCTTAGCCAACAGACATAGGCAAATAATGTTTCTTCCCAGATACAAGTCCTACCTGCATACAAACACAACATCCGAAAAACAACAATCAAACCTACCCTACCAGAATTGAAAGGCAACTACGAAGCCACCTCTCTGCGATCTAAGATCTTAATCCTATCCCGTCATAGTCTCCTATCCCGAGTCATGTCCTCCGTCAGTCCGATAACTTTCAAGTCCTTTCTAATCACCTCGTCCAAACTCTTCTTTGGTCGCCCCCTCCCTCTTTTCCTTTCCGGGGTTATATTCAACACCTTTGGGTTGGCGCTTAGATTCCGTACAACCCATGCCAAATGTTAAGATTGTGGTTCTAGTTATATTCAAGGCCTTTGTTGGCATCCAGATTTTTTGCATAATGTTATATTACTTATTATATTAGACTATATGGACGTTGGAAAATAAATTTATTTTCCGGTGTTTGGTCATGTTAATTTCTTAATATTTTGACATCATGCTATTTTCAATGGATGATTGTGTTCAATTTGAATATCAAATGATCTGAAGCAATTATAATTGTAGAGTAAGATTCACATATCTAATTATCTAATTGTAATATATGTGTAAAAACAAGGAAAAACCCAAAAATAAGGGTCGTATCTTTGGCCTGAATTTTCACAAGCAACTGTATAAAACACATAGATAGAACTGGGGGTTTTATAGAAGTCAACATTTTAAAAACAAATATTTAACCATGTTTTTTATTAAGGTTGCCGGATGATACAGATCTTGTATTTTTCTGTTTAAAACTCATACTGTGTTTTACTAACATTGAAAAATTATTTTGAATTTCTATTTATCGAAATGAGTGGAATAATAAAAATAAATTTATATTTTTCTGTTACCTAACAAATTTAAATATGTCGTTAAATAAATAGATTTTACATAATAAATTTGTTTTTACCAATGTACACGGAATATTAGGAAAACGTTTTTACTTTTATTTTTTTGTCAACCAGTTTTACCTTTACCTTTTAAAATAAATTGTAAGTTTAATTCAACCTTGTACAAATAAAAAAATTACCTTTTATTTACACCTTTACAAAAAATATAAATGATATAATTCAATGCCCCTAACTCCCAGAAAATAATATAATCACACTGTTTAGCAAAAAAATTAATATATATTTTTTGGATGTAAACTACTATTTTAAAAATAAAATGTTATGGCAAAGTATCATAAAAATTCGCTCCAAAATGCTCTAGAATGTTCTAAGACTACAATTTGCTCTTAGTTTGCTCTAATATATTTTCTACTAGTCAAACCTACTCCAATATGACTTTCTGCTTCTTCAATGTGCTCGTAACAAATTGGCCCAAAAAAGGAGCATTAAATTATCCTTGTTATCCCAAAAGAAACAAGAAGCTTGTTAATCCTAGCTTGCCACACCCATGGTGCCTGTCCAAGGGCCCATTCATTTTTAGCATAGTGCATATTGAAATAGGTTGGTGTAGATTGGAACAAATTATGATTAGTTTTATGAGAGGGCTGAAGTAGATAGTGGTAGGTTGAAGTAGATTAGAGCATGTTGAAGTATGTGCAGTTTCAACATGCTAAAAACAAATATGCCATAAGAAACCTTCCCACATATCACCTACTCGTTAACTAACAAAGACAGGAAAATGCATGAAGTTCTCAAACGGTCACATTGGAAGGAAAGAATGATGAAAGGTAAAGGGTAGTGACGTCCTTTAACGTGTGATAAACACACAACAGGGTAAAACCGACCTAATACGAGTATCAATCTGAAACTGACATGAAGTTAAGTGGGTTTGGGTACAGATTTTCAATCCATTTATTTGAATAGGTTGATATATTCAACCTGTTTAATTGAATAGACTAGGTTTAGGTCGAGGTTCTCAACAGGGGAAAAAAAAACTATTTAACCCGTTTAGTTAAATGAGTTAAACAGGTCAACCCGTTACCGTTTATCATTTTCCTTTACCCTTTTAATTGATCATTACGAATATAAAAATTAAAAATAAATATGAGAAAGTTAATTATGATGAATCTATGGAGCTTTAGATAGTAATTGCTTAATCTGGTGTGTAAACTTAATTTTTAACGTCATATAATTGCGTATTAGTTGAAAATTTTAAATAGGTAGCTGGTAAATGGATAACTGAAATTGATTTATTTATCTTAAATGTGTAAACAAGTCAACCCATTTAAAAATTGAAAGGGTAAGGGTCAAGATTTTTAAACGGGTTAGATTCAGGTCCAAGAATTCTCGACCTATTTAAGTTTGACGCAAACATGAACCCGACTCGACCTATTTCCCTACTGTAGATAAATATTAGCCAAGAAGTGAACGGTAGAAGAATAAATAGAGGAAATGTAATTGCTTGTGTTAGGTTTAATATGAACTAGGCCTTAATCAATCGAGCAATCTATATAGTCTAATGAAGCTATAATATAAAATCTATTAGTAATATGTGGAGTAATTCACTAACTTATATGTATGTGTGTGTGTGTCTATATATATATATTTGTGCGTGTGCGCGTGCATATTTTTATTTGTCAATATTGAAGAACCTACTATTGTATAATTTCAAAGTGCTGGGCTAACACACATATACAATTAGTCAAACACGAGACAAACGAAAATTAGGCAATCCATTCTGATGCCATTTAAAACTTTATATCAAATGGGCCTTTATCAATATTGTAGTGCATATAATCCCAATGAAATTCACCCAAAACTAATTGGCAACAACTGGAGTGATTCACTAAACACTAGCTTATATACATGCTCAAGAGCCAAGACCTCTTAATGTTTAATCTTGGACTATCAACCATATTATATATTCCAACAACTTGAGGAAAAACTCGATTCCCTCTGTCCCATTATCCTATTCCTGAATGGAAAAAAATAAGAAACTAAGATATTGACCACTAGATGATAAGTTTAACGTAGATAGTAATTAATTTGGGGTAAAACATTTGTTATTTAGGAAGGCAAAAAAAAAGGGACTGCTAATTAATTTATGCGACAAAATTTATTTATTTTTAAATGTATGGGATGTATACTAGTTGATGGATTGAATTTCAGTTTAAATTTTTGATAATAATTCTTAGAAATATTATTGACTGTTTAAATTGGCACTCACAAATAAATTTTTAATTCCCTCTACAGCTCTTTCCGAATTTTAAGAGCAATTGTCCAATTTAAACTCATATTGGTCATCATTTTACACTTGACAAGGAAAAAAGGAACAAAAATTAAGTAAAAGGATGCATGTAGTCAAAGAAGTCTAGACGAACTTATGGAGTAAGAACTGAAGTCATGTGATGTTATTGCGATCTAATATAACATGTCAGATGCAGAGTTATCTGCAGCTACTTCAGCTACTTAATTAATGTGTAGGAACATGCACTTTGCCATTACTTGTAAATCTGCTTTGCTTTATTAGATAATATTATATAATACTATCGATTAAATTGTGCTCAAATTGCTTTTCAGAAATATATGAACGTTCATTATGTCGTAATACTGACCAAATTCACTGTTGAGTACCCACTTGCATGGCTCATTATTTAGCCACTAGTCGGGTCCATTCTCTTGACCGATGATCACTGATTGGGGGGGCTCAGTGAAGATTTTTTTTTTTTTTTTTATTACTTGCGAACTTATTCTTATTTATGAAGTATACCCCAGTCAAAAGTTTTTTTTGAACCAACAATTGAGTTTAAGGCTCCGTTTGGACCTTAGAAAATTTGCTGAAAAGAAAAAATTTTGAAAAAGTAATTTCTCTTTTTTTTATATTTGGTTTAGAGAAAATCACAAAGAAAAAAATATGGAGGAAAATTAGCTGGAAAAATTGTTAGAAAGAAGAGATAAAATTTTCTTCATAAATTTGTGAGAAAAGTTTGAAAAAAGTTCCCAAAAGAATCCCCGACCACTAACCTCGTACTGCTTAGATGAAATCAATATGATTCAAGTCTTTCATTAACATTCAAATTTCTCATCCAAATTCTTGTATTTTTTTCTCAATCCAAACAAGAGAAAAAAACTCACTTTCTCTCTACTTTTTGTCCCTCAACTTTTCTTTCCCTCAAATTTTCCAGGGACTATATGGAGCCTAAGGCTCTATTTGGACTTTGAAAAATTTGATGGAAAGAAAAGAATTTGAAAAAGTAACTTTTTTCTTGTATTTAGTTTAGTTAAATCACCAAAAAAAAATGGAGAAAATTAGGTGGAAAAATTTTTAGAAACAAGTGATAAAGTTTTTCTCAGAAATTTGTGAGGAAAGCTTAGAAAAAGTTCCCAAAAGAATTTTCAACCTCCTCCAACCTCGCACTCCTTAGATGATATTAACATAATTCAAGTAATTCATTAATATCCAAATTTCTCATCTAGATTCTAGTATTTTTTCCTCAATCTAAATAAGAGAAAAAACCTCACTTTCTCCATACTTTTTTTTTCTTTCACTTTTTTCCTTAAACTTTTTTTTATTAAATTTTTTAAGGACCAAACGAAACCTAAATGAAAAAAGATGAGGAAAAACATATTGTAATTTTAAATTTATAGACTCAAAATTATAGTACAACTTACATAAATTTATTGAAGCCTCCCTGAACCAAAGTAATGAATTTTTGTTTTAAACCATTAACTAGGCAGCTATATTTTCGTGACTCATGACATCGCTGAGCTCAAAAATTTCTGCCTCTAATACTAACCGTTATGCATGCCCAAGAAAAATGTCCAATGTTCCCCCCCTCTTTTTCTGCCAAGCCAAGGTCTACATATCCTCAGTTTAAAGAAAGAAGTTACCGTTATAAAATGCTTATTCTAACCGTTATATTTATTTTGAGTACATAGTGATGACCATTTGTGACATTTTTAGTACTACTTTTGTTGCGTGTTTTAAATCCCTCCATAGGATATAATATCTGGTATTTGATTGTACAACTTATTAGATTATTTGGGAAAAAAAGATGCAGAGTTCTAATGAAATTTTGTATCCTCGTCAACCTCATCTAAATTATTCAGTATACTTGTTTCCAAAAACAAAATACTGCATACTTGGGATTGAGCATTTATGTCCTAAGTCACAGTAATGTTGTAAAGCATAAATAGTTTTGTTCTATAATACGAAATATGCATAAGTAACAATGTATTCATAGGATAGGCATTGTACCTAGACCATCAAGTAGATTTGAAGATTCTAACAACCATCTAGTAGATTTGAAGATTCTAACAACCATATCACACGGGGTGTAGGCCTCCACCCAAAAAAAAAAAAGAAAAGTACATCAACATCTAACTTCACACCAAGTTTCATGCTTTTTTGATCCTTGGGCCTCTGTTACCAGAATCATTTATAAATGGATAAAACTCTCTCATCACATATTTTCTACATCTATAAGACTTGAATATGAGACTTTACTTAAGAAGAACGAGTGTCAGACTACTTGAACCATGCTGTGTTGGTTTGCACCAAAGTTCTTAAATACAGTTCTTACATAGTACCCAAATTATATATAGCTGAAATTCAATGGGCTCATTTGTTAAGTTGGGCGTTATAATTATGTATACATATACACTATATGGGCATTAGTAGCTAATTACTTTGTTCACATATATCATTAAGCGGCTCATTTGTTGAGTTTAGCATCATAAATATGTATACGTATATGCTATATGGTATTAGTAGCTAAATACTTTGTTCACATATATACTAACTCAATTACAGAATGGATTAAAAATGGCGATGATGTCTACGCTTAAGACATGACACAATATCTTCATTGATAAATAATAACCTGAAAAATATCACATCACCTCAAAAATATTCATAAATTAAAATAATTACAAGAGTGGTAATAATTTGTTGATCACTTATCAATTCGCACCCTACAATTTACAATCTTTCAGTTACTTAGTAAATATTCAGTAATACCCAAATTCTTTTATAGGTGGCAATGATGCAGTGTCGCCATCCATTTCTTTACTGCAATAGATCACCAACAAAGAGCTAATTACAGTTGAACGACGTATGTGGATGGAAAAGAACGCTAGAATGGGAAACATACCAAAAATTAACCTGGACCTAACAAAGGCTTCCCAAATCTCTGCTACATGGGCGACATTTGAAAAAATTAGACCATGGAAAAAGGTGTGTACGATAAGCCATACGGAAAAGTATATATCAGAGGATGGCATGGAAGATCATATAGGTGGAAAACTATACCACGTATGATATACGTTAAATTACAGCTATCATCCTCTATGGTTGCGAAATATTGGTTGCTTCACCATAAATGCAAGTGGATTGAAGCTTGGATGAATAAGTAACTAGCAAATGCGGGGAAAAAAAAATTCACCATGGTTGTACGTAGGAAGAGGATATGCTATGTTTTCCCTGCTCGAGTACGTTAACTTTATCAAGTGGATAATTTTTGCAAAAGCAACAAGCTAAGCTAGAGTACAACCACCACAAAAACACCACCATCACCTCTCAGTGTGCGTTCCACTTTCGTGAGGTCTGAAGAGATTTAGATATAAAAAACCTCACCTCTACGGGCATCTTAAGCTAAAGTCGAACCAAAAAGACAATATCCCTCGGACACCAAATATAGTGTATTAATAGTTACACTTAATTTAAAGCAACTCAAGGTTAAAAGCACGATGGTCGGCTAAAAGCAAATTTGTATGATCGGCGTGATGTAATAAAATTAACCAACCAAGGTCGTCATATATTAAAGCCTACTAATATTAGGGTATCTAACGATGCAAACCTCTGCTGTTAGAACATGGTCATACAATGACATTAATCATATCGTTTACTTAATCTGCTACAGGGTGTTTTCTGATTAAAAATAAATAAATAAATATCCTACAGTGATAATGGCCCACATGTTCTGATAAAGCAAGTAGCAGGGGGGAAAAATCGTGCAACAACAATTTTACTTTGTAAAACTAGTTTTTTGTAGAGCTGTTTTAAAACAAATTGTAGTGTTTGGTTATTTTTGTACTAAAAGTATTAATAGAAAAGTAAGCTGCAGCTCCAAACTTTTCATTTATTTTTTTTAAATTTTTGCTTCTAATTTCTCATACTAGCATTTTGTATAACATATAATGATTCCAAATTGCTTATTATTTATTATCATTATATATGCGGAAGTAGAAGTTTATTCTCATTACTCGTCTACTACTATTAGAAAATGTACACTTAGAATTAAAAAATTATCATAAATTAAAGATGAGTAAGGCATTTTTTTTAATAATTGGAAACAAAAAATCGGATCAATAAGGTACAGGAGAAGCACAATGACACCACTTAAGTCCCTATTGTCTCCCTTATGGCTCGTTTGGTTCCATGTAATTAAAGTGGTAATAAAATCAAAATGGTGATGATGATTCCATTATCATATTTGGTTGCTATTAAGTGATGTAATCAAGATTGAATCGCAATCACATTTACCTTGATCTATGCAAATATAATTACTTGGCTTTTCCTAAACAATTGTGGTTTCATATCTTTGGATCAAAGTCTACCCAATAATAGACTATTATATTTGGAAATTTTCTCTCTCTTCTCTATATTGTTTCTCCTCTGCCTCCTATCTATTTGTCCACAACTATGTTTTTAATGGTTTGAAGCTCCTTCTTGATCCCCCTTCTATCTCCTCTTCATATTAGATAAATTTTATCCCAAATCATAATTATATTATTGTAATTGAATTGTTGTGCGTTCTAGACATCATTTCTCTCTCTCACTCTCTCTCTCTCTCTCTCACATACACACACACACACACACACACACACACACACACACATCATCATCATCATCATCATCGTCGTCATCATCATCATCATCATCTTCTTCTACTTCTTCTTCTTCTTCTTCTCTCTACTTGCTAAACTTGAACAATATTACATTATTGTAAATTAGAGAAAACAGAGTGAAGTTGCAAATAATTAAAGTAAGCAAAATAAAATGTGAATTGAATTACAGGTATTTCATGCCACATGTAAAATGAAGTGTTGTTTACAAATGAAATCATCCCACTACAATTGTAAAAATTATGTAACCAAATATTTTAATGTAATTATTATCCCATTCCATTACATTAAAAATTGCATTATATGGTTGATTCTATTACATACAGATTACATTACTTCCAACCAAATGCCACATTAATACATATAACATCAAAAATTAAAACAAAAGTATAGTTTATGGAAAGCATTGAAAACTTATAAGTTGGAGAAATTCTATGTGAACGTTAAAAATTACAGAGAAGTTGTGAACTTGACTTAGAGTCTTGGTCCAATTCAATAGGAAATTGAGGATTATATCTGCTGGCTGGCCGTAGTGGACTAGGGTTAGATGGTCACTGTCGCCATTAAGTGGTGATGGCTAATACAACTTAAACATATATAAAGAGGGGTTTAGGGGAATTTTTTTGGTATTAGTAATATTAGCCCTAAACTAAACACTCCTCATCCCCCCCTCTCTCTCATGGCTGCCCCATCATCACTCAAGGTTCGGGTTTGGGGCACGGATTCAACTATGATTCTAGTAGCCAGTGATTGATTGTTTGTATTAATTCATGGGCGATTCCCGAGCAACAAAAATCTAACGCTTTCACATTCCTAAGGTATCTCCTTTAACTACCAACAATGGTGTTGGAGCCACCTTGCTTGATTTTGACCCCAATTAATCCGATTAAGATTATTAGATGTGATTAGTTCGTTTATTTTTGCTGATTATGCGTATAAATTTCATGAAAGCATTTTTTTGGTGTGCTCTATGTGGTTTTATATCACAGCACAAAACCTCAAAACGCTAGGGGCTCGACCTCTACTTCCCTAAAAACCTTAGAATTTGTCTCAGATCTTACATGTTATCTTTCCCACCCCAACTTCACCATCATTGCCGCTGGTTTATTGGTTGCGGAGATGATGACTCGACCTTAATAACCAAGAGAACTAGCCCCTTGCACCCTAATAGTAAAATCAAAAAAATGAAATTGAGGAAAGTGTAGAAAGCGAATGAAAGAGCAGAGCCATACCATCAGAACCGCCTTGGACGGTAGAGCGTCTCTGTCATTTGTAGTCGTGAAGGTTTCCTTTGGCTGCCTTCTACTTCCATCATATCCACTACATACCGATTTGCTTGAAACCACTGAAGAAACCATGGAAACACTGCTATGCACCGTCGCATATAACCCATGCGCCTCCTCATAAGATGTGTGTTGGACACATAGATGTTGTGTTGTGGCTCCTTGGTGGTCGATCTATGCCTTGGTGGTGTCAGTTTAGCGAGATCTAAGGTTGTAAGCCTTTGATTAGAGACGCAAGATAGCCGTTTTTCCGTCATTTGGGTGTTTTGGGCGGCGACACAATAGCTGTGGCTACTTAAAGAGAACGTCCGCAGGAATGGCAGGCAAGGTTGAGGTATGGGGGTTGTTCATGGCAACCAGAGAAGGAGGAGCTTGAGAGCTCCATGTTTTCCGATATGGAGGTGAGGTTAGAGGGGTGCAGGGAGTCAGAATAGGAGCAAGGTGTTGGAGAAAATGTTTAGGGGTGTCAGTTTTGCTTTTGTGCCGAGGCCCCTATTTCCTTTTGGACTATTTATTTTTTTGGTGTGCTACTATTTCTTTATTTCAGTATGCTATTTAGTATGTATATGTTCCAATCATTGTTATGATTTTATTTCATGCTATTATGTGAATAAGTTTTATATTATGTCATATTTCACATAGTATTGTGCTTAAAAAGTTTTACATGAATATGTTTCATGTTATTTATTTGAGCGTACATAGCATGCAGTTGAGCAATTGTTCTTTATAAATTTGTTTCATGAAAATTTCAATTCGTAATATTATATGAAAATGTTTTTATACGGTAATTTGCGCTCAATATTTGAATACATTTTGTATAATAAATTACATTGCATAAATGCGATTTATGCTAATTATGTAATCAAGCAACAAGTCATGAATTCACTTCATAAATTCGATAGATGTGTTTTGAATAGTTATTGCAACCGATATATGAATACATCTCATAAGTCATATTATATATAAATATTATATAATATGGGGTTTAAAAATGGTACGTGAATATGTTTCATGTCAATTATTATTATTTAGTCATGGTATATAAATTCATTTTATATATATGCAAATTACATGAGTTGTTATGAATTTATCAATTATTTTAGCATTCTACCCTTGCCCAAGTGAATGAATCCATTTCTTGATACACACAAAAATATTTTATGTTCATTATTTAATTAAAGCAAGGTTTCATGAATTCGCTTCATGAAATTTAAATTTGTAATTTTATAAATGTGTTTTGTAGTTTGCGAATGATGTTTGAATGTGCTTCATGTTGTTTGTTGCATAATATATTTTATACAAGATTATAGTGTGAATACGTTTGTTAATTATAATATAGTAAATTTGTATAAATGTGTTTTATATAGAATATTATGTGAGTTATATTAAGTTTTGTAACATGTTACTAAATATGTATAAATTTGTGTCACATTTGTATAAATATGTTCTACAACATAGTTTCATTTTATTGTGCAAATATGTTTTATATAGTAATATGAATTTTCGATTGGTTATACATAATTGTGTATTATATGTCATTAAAAAGAGTTTTAAAATGACAAATATGTAATATGTTGCCACGATCATATAAATTCATTTTATATAATATAACTTCATGTAAATTTATTTTACATGATTAATTTGAATATCTTTGTGATATTTCTAAATGTGTTAATTAGTTTAACAATTGTGTATTCTATAAGTTTGTTTTATGGAAAAATGTGGTACTTAACTTATGAAAATTTCTAATTCATGTTCACACGTGACGATTATGAGCTTAGTGAAATTTTCAATCATATGACATGGGTGATGAAGTTTCTGATAATTTAATTATTGAAAAATATGCGTAAAGTCCATTTTTTAATATATACTTTAAGATATGACAGCTAAAAACATGATTGGTGATTTGTTCACCAATAAAAAGCTGGATGATACTAACTATGAAATCTAGTGTAAGGAGATTCAGTTTCTTTTGAATAAGTGTAAAGTGTTGGAACACTTAACTACTTTTATGTCTGCTAGGGCAAGACAAAGATGAGAATGACAAAGATGTAGATGCTAGTGAGCAGTATCGAGAGAGCTTAAAGGCATACAAAAAATGTTTCTGGAAGGATTGATCAACATGCTATACAATTTTGTATTGCATGCATGATGAACTGGTGGGGGAATTTGAAAGCTATCCCATAGCTAAGTACATGCAGGTTCAACTTAGCATTAGGTTTGACCATATTCACTTCCCCTAAAAGCTACAGATTCCACTACTAAGTACATGTGTGATTAGCCTAGCATCATATTCGACCATATTCATTTCCCTTTGAAACTCCGAACGTAAGGGCAGTATTGCTAAAAGAAAAAGGTCAAGGGTAATAGAAAGAAAAATATAACACGTGTGAAGTGCAATAACTGTGGCTAGAAAGGACCCTATGTTTAGTATTGTCCTGAGCCGACTAAGGTACCTTCTTTCATAGTTACTCCTAAGTAATATGTGTTCTCCTACGCATTAGTTGCCAACTCTTTTCCTTAGTGGATTGTAGACATGGGAGCAACCAAGTGCATAGTTTAGGACCGAGACAGTTTTGTGAACTTTCATTGCTATCTCGTGGGTTCACAAACTATCGTTCTAGGTAACGACAGTGAAGAAGATGGCCTTGACATAACGACATTTTTGCTTAGACTTTGTGAATAGAGTACATTGCTTCTTCATGATGTTCTCTATGCATCTAGGGTGTGATGTTCCCTTGTCTCTTTTGTTTATGAGATTAGTTTTCTCTTTTAATTTTCACCTAGATGTCTTAGACATCTTACACAATCGCAATTTGTTTGGCCATGTAGCATTGAAAGGTGTTTTTAATGTTTTAGATGATATAAAACATCTTTCGTTTTTCCCTCATTTTTGACTCTGTTTTTAGATATGTTTGACTTGGCCATGAGGTTAAGATAGAGTGAACAGGCTAGCTGAAGATGGTTTTCTAGATCAACTCACTATGTTTAAGTTGTCTAGACGTGATCCATCTCTAGCTGGCAAAGCAATGATAAAGGCTTTTGGTAAGGTTTCGAGGGCATCGAGTCCCTTGGAGTTCATTCACTATGATATTTACGGCCTGTGAATGTGAAAACACTTCATAAAGCTACATATTTTTAGCTACATGGGTATGTATACCTATTATTTCATCACTATTAGGTAGTTGATATGTTTAAACACTTTGCAGTGGAAGTAGAGACTCACTTGGAATGAAAAGTTAGAACTCTTCAAACCAATTGATATCATGAATTTCTCTTTGATACGTTCAAAGAGTTTAGTGAGGAAAGCAGTATATAAAAATAGCTAACAGTTCCATATACTTTGCAACAAACTGGTGTTGTAGAATGTAGAAATCTTACATTGTTTGATGTGGTCAGGTCAATAATGATATATGCTAAACTCCCAATTAGTTTTTGCGGATGCTGCTCACGAACAACTTATGTCCTTAATCATACACCAAGCAAAAGTGTACCTGCCATTCCATATAACTTATGGTTAGGTAAAAAGCCATCTTTGGGTCACTTATGCCCATGGGGTTCTACTAGCTATGTGCCTAACCCAACCTAAAGCAAGGAAAACCTAGTCCAAGAGTTACCAAGATGGTGTTCATAAGGTATTCTAGAAAGGATATGTGATATACAGGGAATATTGAAATGGTGGCATAACAAAAACTAAATCCCGCAATGTTGAATTTCTTGAGGATGAGTTCCCATGCATTGATGAAATTAAGAAGGACCTCAAACTGTATGAGTTACAGCAGGACCTTTAACCATCTCTCAGTAAGGGGGAGGATTTGATATCTCACCAAGTCACAAAGGATGGTACACCTTTTCTATCTAATAGGAATGATGGAGATTATCTATTCTGAAGAATAAGATTCACCTTTAATCTCCAATTCCAGAGAAGAATCAACCTGAGGATGAGGTTCGCCTTCAATCTCTAAATCCTGAACATATGGTTAGTCTACAAATTTAGGATTGCACACCTTCAAAAGATATAAGTGGTTCTCAACATGCAAATGGTTGCGCACCTCGTAGAGAAATGGGGACAGATTCCTTAATGAGATAGACAAATAAATAACATCCTAGAATTCGAAGGAGTGAGTGTAGAAGAATTCATTGATAATATTTTTAAATCGAAGAGGAAATATTCCTATGCACTCCCTTGAAAGTTGAGGAGCCTATCACTTTTCAAGAGGTGGTTGATTCAACAAATCATCAAGAGTTGATGAATGCCATGAAGGATGGGATGGACTCAATGACAAGAAATAAGGTTTGAGAACTGGTTGATCTTTCACCTCGACGTAAGTTTATTGGAAACAAGTGAGCTTTCAAGATAAAATAGGGGCAAATGGATCTATGGATAATTTAAGCTTGATCTAGTGGGAAAAGTTTAATCCAAATTAAAGGCATAAACTACGAATAGATATTTTCTCATATGGTGAGATTTTCCTTTATTTGTGTACTCCTAACATTAGTTGTTCATTTGGACTTATAGTTGTTTTAAATGGATGTAAACACTGCTTTCCTTATTAGTAACTTTAAGGAAGAGATCTACATCATCAACCCATTGGTTTTGTATCATTTAAAAGGTCTATATATGATCTTAAGTAATCTTCCAGACCTTGGTACTTTAGATTATGTTTCTTACCCTATATGTTGATGACATACTGTTGGTGGGGAACAATTTGGAGATGATAAAAGCTACTAAGAAGTGGATATCCTCTGTCTTTGAGATAAAGAACATGGGTGAAGCTAGGTATGTCCTAGATATGGAAATGGTCAGAAACTATCCCAAGAAGCTCCAGGGTATGTATTAGGAAGCATATATCAAAAATGTCTTGGAATGTTTTCAGATGCATAATTCCAAACCCATAGACACTCCAATTAAGGAGGGTCTTACCTTGAGTCTTTAACAATACCTTAAAACAGATGATGAAAAAGAGAAAATGAGCAATGCCCCCTATGACTGTGTCATAGAAGCTTAACGAATGCCATGTTATGTACATGACCTAATATTTGCTTTCTGATTGGTTTGGGAAGTCGTTACCAAAGTACCCTAAGACTTGCTCTTTGGCAAGCCATTAAGAGAATCATGCACTACTTTCAGTGTATTGCTAACTTAGTCCTTTGCTATCTAGGTGGAGACCTTAAATTGAAAGGATACCCAGATGTTGATTGGGGCGGTGACCCAAATGAGTCTGGGTCAATGTTAGGATATGTCTTCACTTTAGGTAGGGGAGCCATGTCATGATGCAATAAGAAGCAAACCTACATAGCACTGTCAACTATGGAGGCAGATTGTGTTGCTTGTTGCCATAGAGACAAAGGGCATTACCATTAAGTATCCATATAGACCAATAAAGTGATTTTTGTTTCCTTGACTAAACCTCTTCCTAGTGATGCATTCAAAGCTCATATATTGAGTCTAGGAATTCATAACATTCATTACTTGGGGTGTATCTTGTTATGTGGTTGACATATTTCTTTTGTAAAGAGCATTTATGTACTAAGGATTGATATACTTTTTTTTTCTAAATGCTCATGATTTACTATCATATGTTAGGCATATTGAAATGTCACAGCCTCTTGATTAGCTTAGTCACACAGTTAATCATCGTGGCACTTCAGTAGCGGCCAGGATGAAACTAAATCATATTGTCACTAGGTTAGTGTGTGATTCATCATACTAGTGAGGTATGAATGATATAATGTAGTTGCCTTAGTAAGTTTAAGACAACACTCAAGGAAGTCAAATATGAAATATCGGATTTCACAATGAAGCCTTAAAAGCTGAATCTTGAGTGTCAAGATTCACACATAGTATGTTGATCTAGTGGCTCAGGTTAGATTTTTAGGTGATAAACTATACTGAAGATTCGTATGGCATATAGAGTGACGTGCCAGTGGAGTGGGAATTATGTCATGACACATATTTTATACTGTGTGTGCTTGTAAGACGACCTGTACATGGAGTGATAATTGACTTTCCTATCTCTTATCACTGTGTAACCCTATGAATGATGACTTTTTGACTTAAAGCTATGATATGAAGTTAAAGCTTGACAATGCTACATGAATGTGTTTCTTAAAGGTCACGATGTATACAGTTCAACGAGAACATGTTCGGAAAACAGTTAAGCTAAGATGAGATATCATGGGTGTTTAAGGAGAAATCTATCCATCTTTATCATATCAGCCCGAATAATTATATCGAATGTATAATCATTTGATATATCGTTCGGTATAAAGGGACTAAGTAAGCCACTGGTGATATTTGGATGATGTAGGGGCATTTAATTTTGTGAAAGTATTACGTTAGATGGTGGCTTAATATAACACTACTGGTTACTTTCTGCTTACATGTCCAATTCCCGGTAAGAATCATGAAGAGTTATGACTCGTGGAAAGACATGTGATTTATGGCTTATGTGGCCGAGTGTGAGCATTTAGCCATCCCTGGACTAAGGTTAGATGGCCATGATTGTCCCTTAAGTGGTGGCAGCTAATATAACCTAAGCATATATGAAGAAGGGTTTAGGGGAATTATTTGTTATTAATGATATTAACCCTAAACTAAACACTCCCTGTCTCTCCATCTCTCTCACAACTCTCTTACCATCACTTGAGGTTTGGGTTTGGAGGATGGATTCAACAATGGCTCTAGTAATCACTGGTGGATTTTTTGTATGAATTTGTGGGTAACTCCTGAGCAGCAGAATTCGACACTTCCACATTCCTAACGCATGTTCTTTAACTACCAACAATATAGAATAACATATTGTCAATGGATGCTTTAATTATTTAAAAGAATATATAAATTTGTACATGTACATAGAAACTGATCTTGAATGGTTGTCCAGAAGGGATTAAAGATCAAAAGGCCTTTCATACCCCAGTAATTGAACGTTTGGAATTGATGGATGATAATATAGCAACGTTTTTGGGCCTCAATAGGCTAATCTGTTGGGGTAGTTATTCTCAATAATACACCAATGAGTTTTCGATTGTAGCTTGTCCAAAACTTTACATATTAGCTATTCTCTAAAATGTGTATGGTGATTGGTATAAATGGCCATTCCTTTTCCTTTTTTGATACATGTAAGCAGCTTCAATTGTGGAGAAAAAAATTCGAGTAGGTGATGATCAGGTATTAACCTAAGTTGCCTACATACATAGGAAAAAGGAAATGAATCAATTATCTATGACCACCGCCACACACATGTTAAAAAAGTTGTATATGTAAGCCTTTCGACGAGAGCCATAACGTCCAAAAACTAGGAGATTGTATGATAAAAATGGCTATCCTAAAAGGATAGCCTATTGAGGACTACGAAAAACTTTGTGCATTGCCGTCCTAACACTCTCAAAGGTTGGATCATCAGCATCTAAAAACCCATATAATAATTTAGGAAATAACCACATCAAGAAAATTGAGGGAATCCTCAATTCTTATAGAATGGATTTTGGTAATGTTAGACTTAGGGTATGATACACCCATAAGGGGTGCAAGCTCAATAAGTTGACAACTTAAGCCACCTCAGAAACCTAATTCCTCGACTGTCCATCTAATATATAAAAGGGAACCAGTCTAAGAGGAAACCTATATCAGAAAAATATCGAGGGTTCTCTAAAGTGAGTTTTTCTACACAAAACTAGAGTGTGCTTGGGCTCTGGGATTGTGCAGGTTCTCTAATTTGTGAGTCCCTTCCTCGGCCATTGATTTAAGCTAAGGTTCTTTCATTTTCCACTGCAGAATTAAGGTAAATTCGTTTATGCTTAATTTATTATATTAATTCCTCCGTTTGTATTAGAGTCAATTGGCTTGTTTCCTATTAGATTCACCATTGTAATTCATGCCTAAAACATGAAAATAGCCACATGAATGTCTTTCGTTTTTGTTTTATTACTTAACAAACTCGAAATTTCATGCCATTATTTCATGTGCAATTTCTTGATAATTTTTTGTGAAATTCGGGACTCTAGTAGAGCATGAAGAGAGCTTTAATTTAATATATTATACGTATATTTTGGCTGAGTATTTTGCGAGCAATTAGGAATGAAATTATAGGGTTTCTCGCTTTCGAAACCCTAATTTGATTTCTCAATCAATGATTTCATTCGATTTTCTTGCAAATTGATACATGGGTCGCCTTGCCCATTAAATTTAGACCAAAAACCCTCTATTTATTGATCAATTTAATCGAACATTTCCTCAAATTTTGGCAAAATTTATTGCCGGCATTTTTAGGGTTTAGTCGAGTAATGCTCAATTTTTGGTCCAATTTGGCCCATTTTGCCATCAATTGATGCTTGATTCTTGTTGGGCTTATGCTATTTTGCAATATACCTTAAACAATTATGTGCAATTTGATCAAAATTTGTCCGAATGTTTGTAAAGAAATTTTTGGTGCACCTGGGGTTAGGGTTCATTCAAATGAACTCAATTTTAGATAAATTATGGTTAGTATTTGTGCAATTGATATTCCAATTGCATTACCCATAAGATTATTAGCAAAAGCCCTGAAACTATTTCGTGTTTCATGCCGAAATTTGGCTGCAATTATGGCGAGCCCATTTTGCCTTCAATTGATGCTTGATTCATGTTGGGCTTACGTTGTTTTGCAAAATACCTTAAACAATTATGTGCAATTTGATCAGAATTTGTCCGAAAGTTTGCAAAAAATTTTTCAGTGTGCCAAGGGTTAGGGTTCATTGAGTTGAACCCAACTTTAGATAAATTATGGTTAGTATTTCTGTAATTGACATTCCTATTGCATTACCCATAAGATTATTAGCAAAAGCGCTGAAACTATTTCATGTTTCATGTCGGAATTTGGTCGCGATTTTGCAAAATGTCGCTGGAAATTTCTAAGATTAGGGTTTGCAATTTTAGCTGAATTTTAATCCATTTTTGTCATTATTTCTTACAATTTATTTGTGCATTTTTTTACCCATGAAGTTCTGATCAAAGCCCCTGTAAACACTAATGCATTGGAAATTAGTCGGATTTTGGTGAAAATATCGACGGTGACTGTGCAGCTTCAGTCGGTTATTAGAACTCAATTTTGGCTTTATTTTCCTATAGTTTTCCACAATTTGTGCGCTATATCAATCCTAAAATACATTTAGGATGAATTTTAATGGTCAATTTGGATGAATTTGTGTGAAAAATGCTTTTGTAGGTGTTGAATTTTGCTTCAGGTCGATGACCCTTGATCCTCTATTTTGGGTCATAGCTCAGGGGTCGTGGCTGAGCCCCCCCCGTGTCACGCGCTGTGCACGTGACCTTGAGCACCTCCTCCTTCCTTTCTTTCTTTTTCTTTGTTTTTTTATGCAAACTTTTTTCTCTGAAAAGCGTTAAAGAGAGCTTGACTGTGACTGGACTTGATTATTGACTTTGGTTGACCAGAAGGGTTGACTAAGCACAAACTTTTTGAGAAAGTATGGGGTATATGAATTTATAGAATTTGATTGGATTTTTTAAAAAATGTCTCAAATATCCTCTTTTGTGAGTATATATTTACGACGCTTGAGATCCTTTTTTTTAAAGAATGAATTATTATATGATTCCTGGAGAATCTTTTTATTTTGAGAATATTTCTTCTATTGAATTTCATGAGAAATATGAAAATGTTGATTTGATATCATTAAGATTAAATTAAGTGAAAGTACAATATGAAATCTCTATGATGCTTAGCTCATTTGTTCTCAAATGAATATCATGTGATATAAAATGACTATATATGCTTGATTGAAATTCATGAAAAAAAATGTTGCATATTATGAGAATATGTTTTATATGTTGTAACCTTCAAATTGCATATAAAAGTTGTGTACTTACCCTCTTTAAATAAGTTAGGTTAGAGGACATTGAAATTTATCAAAAAACTGCTTTTTGAGAATCTTGTTAAATATGCAAATTATGCCTAAAGTGATTAAATTTATTTTTATATATTTATGGATATATGTTGGATTTTCTTGAAATATTCTTGAGGTTGGCATTTCCTCTTTTATTAGAAATTTTAGAATCTCCTTAAGAATATTCCAATTTGTTTTGAGTGTTCTGATAACTTAGAATCAAACGATAAAGTTAATTGCACTAAAACATTCATTCCCGTGACGATGATTGGGAACTATATATGAACTTTCGACTCTAGGGTCAATGTTTGTATACATTAACTCCGTAAGTTATTATCAAGTTATATGGATATGTGTATGCTAAAATATTAGATGTATGTGCGCTTTTTTGCTGATTGTAAAACTTTTGTGTTTTACAAGTATCATGGTAGTTGTCGCAATTGTTAGACTTAGATATCCCACTATCATGTTTGAAAATTATAATAAGAGCCCATAGGTCTCCATGAGGGAGCACTTAAGGTATATGCCAAACATGATTAGCGAATTAGCTAAAATGGACTATGAATTGACCGATGAGCAACAAGTTCATGCCGTAATCCGTTCCTTGCATAGTGACTTGGGTCATATTAAGATGGTCCTATCTCAAACTATGTATATCCTTGCTTTTGAGGACATTAGGCGACAACTTGAGCTAGAGGAAGAATGGCAAGAGCTCGTTGAAATGATACGTGCAGAAGTGCACATATCAACCTCTAATTCAAGAAATGGTTCTAAATGGAAGAACCAAGGGAACTGGATTAGCAATGCTCTGTCAAATGAGGAACCTAGGCATGATTAACAAGTCAAAGAAAAATGTGCAATGAAGAATGATTTAATACAAGCTAAGTGCCATAACTGTGACCGAATGGGTCACCACGCTCGTGATTGCACTGAGCCGAAGAAGGTACTTAGCAATATCTCCTAGTGACTTTTGTGTTGCTACTTGTATTCTTCATTTTGAAGCTAATCGCATGTGGATTGTAGGTTTAGGAATCCAAACCAAAGAGTTAGGAACTAAGAAAGGGCTTCCAACATGTTGTTACATGGTTCGATGAGGACACATGTGGAGACAACAACAATATGGTTATTGGAGAAATCATAATATACAAGCTAGTCCTATATAGTGGCCGATACCCTATCCTATATTTGTAAAAACCTATTTGCGCTTAGGTTTTGTTGGACTAATATTGCTACATTGGTTTTATTTGATTATGCTCATGGCATTGAAGTCTGGTTAGTTTTCTTTTAAGAACACCTTTAGTTTTGGTTCTGCTTTATTAGAAATAGTTTACATGCAATAGATTGGATATTTTTCTATTAATCCAAGTGTTAGTTTTTCCATATTCACATAATTATGATGATGTGAAATGTTTATTTGTCATGCTAGACTAAGCCACATGGGTCGAAAGTATATATATGTAAAAGCTAGCAAAATAAGATTTGCTAGCAAAATAAATGGATTAGCCCATTGTTTATTTAACCATAGATGAGTCTGAACTGATAAGTTATTTTAGAAAACATGTGAGCTTGGTTGAAAATTAAATAAACCCAAGAGGTTGAGGCCCCAAATACTAAATCATTACGAAATATTTGTTGGCATTATTGTAATAGATATTGTGATGAAAAGGGAATAGTTTATTGGATAATTGTCCCTAAAAGTATGCAACAAAAATGTTGTTGTGGAGAAAGAAACTAGAATGCTCTTTGATATGGTAGGATTAATAAATGCACAAAATTTGCAAATCTCCTCTTAAGGAGATCTCCTTTTATTACAATCTATGATCTTAACCTTGTGGTTGTAGTGTAGGTTGCTATCACTGTATATGAGTCATGGATTGAAGAATGAATTTAACCAATATATATCACGTTCTAAAGAATGAATTTTTAAAGAAAGGGTGAAATAGGTTAGGACTTATCTCTATAAGATCTCTAAACCAAATCGGATCCCTTCAATCGAGTGGGAGGATTTTAATTGATGATGAATAAGTTTATCATCAATGTCCATGTTCATCATTAAGAGCAAATGAAAGTGATCCTATTCTTGTTCTAAGTGAGAGCAAATTCTATTCTTATTCCAAGTGGGAGCAAGATGATTGGCCTTGATTTGATTGGGAGTAAAATTGATCCCAAGAGGAATGGTTTGAGATTATATAAATCTCTTCTAAGACACGGTTGTTAGAAAGCATGCCTCCATGCCATTTGGGCAATGAAATATATAAACTATCATGACATTCTTATGGAATGAAAATGAGCAAAGATGCCCTTTCCAACCCTTCTAAGGACAAGTGGACTAAGACAATGGAAATAAAATAGAGAAAATGAATGTAAATACCTGGTTAATCTTTTTTAGGATACAAAGTTATTTGAGAATAGAATGGTTCTTAAATTATAAGGCTAATGACACAGTTGACACTAGACTTAACGTGTTACAAAAAGGGCACAGGCAATAGGATAAGATCGACTACAAAGAGTTTTTCCCTCTTATTGTGTGCTTTATCCTAATTTCCCCTTTCTATAGGTGCTATTGCTAGTTTAGATCTTGCATCATATGGATGTCCAAATACTAATCTCAAAGGAGATCTAAGCGAAGACCCACTAAAAAGGGTCACAAGTATGAGGTTTGTGGACACGTGAGGTCAATTGTGACCTATAAGTCTCTTCAATGAATTGGTATGCTTGTTTTTCACAATGTGGTTATCTCTAGTGGCTACACTATGATTGAGAAAAAAGATCCAAAAATAATTTTGTAGTCAAGTTATTATATGTGGATGACTTACTAATAGCTAGAAATGGTGTAGAATTACTAAGTAAGGCAAAAGACTTGTCATCATCTAACTTTGTAATAATTAATATGCGTAAAGTAGCATATGCCTTTGAAATAAGATTTTGACAGAATATTCCAAGAGGTTATTCTTTTTCCTAAAGAGAAAGATACCAAAAGGTCTTTGAATAATCTAATACAAACAACTATGATGCTATTAGTACTCACATCAACAAAGGTGAGGCCTTACAATAAAATGTGTCCGCACTCTATTAGAAAATGACTAATAAGCAGAAATTTCTTTGTTAGGTGTGGTTAGAAATCTAATGCATAATGTGACACATATTAGATGTGGTATCTTTGAATATACATCAACTGGACCTGAGACTAACATAGCGGGCAGACGGTTAAGTCATGACAAACCTGAAAGGAACCTTAGATCATGTGCTTTTCGTACATAGATAATAACTTGCATAAAAAAGGGTGTAGTAGTCTTGAATGTGGCAGGTTTAGATAAGAAATGAACCTCTAGATATATCTTCCTACTTAGCAATGGAGCTAAAGTGGTAAGAATAAGTCATATGTTATCTTGTTATAAGATAATCTTATGACTCTTCTTAGACGCAGAATAGTTTGTTTGGTTGAAGAGGTACTTGGACTATTTAGTTGGTGGACTAAATAGTACTGTCCAGTAATGATTTACCGGGACAAGTTGTGATCACACATGCCAAGAACCTTGAGTGTTGTCATAGGACCAAACAGATTGGACATAAGGTTTAATTTTGTAAATGACATAGATAATAACTTGCATAAAAAAAAATGGTTGGAAAGCTATTGATCTAGCTCTAGTAAAGGGATGTGCTTGTTGACCACATAAAAACTTAACATTCTTCATAGATCACAACTATGCGCTGGCATGTTGTTCACTAATTATTTTACCCAATGTTCACAAAGTGATTGTCTAATATTGTAAAATTCAAATGAGTTGTTTTGCATACATTTGTTATTAGAATGTTTGAATATGCACTCTTATTCATGGATGCTTGTGTGCATTCTTGAATATCAAAAGTATATTGGGTAGACTTTAACGTTAGTCCTCTCATAGGGGTAACCACCTCCATTGATTAGAGTATCAATGGGAGATGAGATAAGATTTTAAGTAAAAGTATCACAAGGATAATTATGAGAACCCCTTAACTTAAAATCATGAATGCCACATTGATAATGACAGATGGTCATTACAACGTATGAGTAAAAGTAAATTTTACCTACTCTCCCTGACAGAGGTCAGATGTGAACCCAAGTAGATGAGTAGATTTAGGAACTCAATTTGGACAATATGGTATCCAAATATCATCTGTACAATATTTTGGTTAAAGAACCAAAAAACAATGCTCCATGGGAAAGGAGAAAATGCTGTAGCACATGTTTCATATCATGTGTGTAAGAGATGACCAATCGGGTTAATATAAGTTAGATATGAGTTTAACAATAGGAGGATACCCTAATTAACAAACCTGAGTTTAACAAATAATGCACCTCTTACATGCAAAGTGAAATCACTGTTTTACCATTCACTGGTCCATATGATTAAAGAAAATTATTGGGTTTTTAAATTCTATGAATTTTCTCAATGTTATAAAATAGAAACGCCCAGAGTCTTCAGGATTAATTGCTAAACTAATTGTATAGTGTGTGTGTGTGTTTTTTTTTTTTTTTTTTTTGGGAGGGAGGGGGGGAGAAAATTAATTGCATGTTTTAAATACTTGCTCTTCTATTTTAGGATAAAATTAGATGAGGTATCTATGCGGCAACTTTTTTTTTTTCTTTTTAATGTATGGTGGTTTGTAGTGTCGAGTATTAGTAATCAATAGTGCACTTTATTAAAATTATCACTTAGGAATCATAGAATATCAAAATATATCATAACTAATTTAAAAAGGAAAAAATTCATAGCTGTAGTTATCTCTGTTAAGCAAATGAAATTATTTAACCTTGTTCCAAAAAAAAAAAGAAAATCATGAGAATTATACCATTGAACAAAAAATATTCTACTTTATTAAAACCTAGGGGTATGATTAGTTTTGATCCTTAATTAGTTCATAACTGAATGCTTGGTATTACATTTAGTTATCAAATTTTCAATAATGTGTTTCCTAAGTGCATAAAAAACAATAAGTGGCTATAAATACATGTATAAAATAGTAGTAAAGAGTAGTAAGTGGTAAGAAGCAGTAAGCAACGGTATATAATTAGTAAAACAATCGAGCTCTTAAAACACCAAAATTGTAAAATATCCCATTGCTTTATTTTTCAGGGAATTGTACGTTACATAAGTTCACTTTTAAGTAAATAAGATTGTCAATGCATGAATAGTCTAGAACAATGTATGGTGAAAATAATGTACATTTTGGATTTGTATTTCGGAAGTACAAAAGGTCTCCACGACTTCACATGGACGCTTTCAAATACTCTGAATAGCAGAAAAAGTTGTCGAGTGCATGCATTATAGCAATTTATTATATTGTTGTCCAACTAAAACTTAATTCATGCGAAGTTAACAAAATAAAGCAAATAATAAACACATGAATAATTAAATAGATATTCTTTCATCAATAATAAATGTTTAACACGTGTTGTATTTCGTTCCCTTTTTTAAATCACTTGTTAATTTGTTAACATTATCTCATATCTTTGTATTGTATTAGTGTCTATTCTTCCAATCTTACAGGGACAACTTATGTGAAAAAAGAGAAACAAAATTTTAAAATAGACAAGTTCATTAATAATCTATCTTGCATAAAAGTTCATTTGAAAAACAAGGGTGCATGAATGTGTGATATCACTTAAGACTCCTCGAATTTTCAACTAGAGCACTTTATCTTCATAAAGTTATATTGTTGGACAGCCTTAATTGTGTTAAAGTTGATGGCTACTTCAACCGCCTAAGCAGTGGTAGCCTTAATCGACCTAAACCTATATAAGGAGGTTTAGAGGGTCATTTAAACACATAAGTCAGATTAGCCCTAAATAAGAACCCCCCACCTCTTCTCCTTTGTCATGGCCATCCTACTATCCTAAGGATCTCAGGTTTGGGATGTAACATTCAAGGCAGCTCTAGTAGCTGGTATCTAGTAGTATTCACACCTTATGAGCTAATTTCGGCAGTATATTCTGCACTAAAGGTCAGTCCTTTATTTTCTTACAGCAGTATCAGAGCCAAAGTTCTTTGTTTTGGTGCCGATTAATTCGTTCATAATCTACTATGCTTGGTTGTTCTGAGTATGCTTAATTTTCGTAATCGACCTATACAACTGATTGCTTAATCTTTGTAATTATGCAACTAAGTTATTCTAAGCATGTTTTCCATGATTATGGTCACTGTCACCCCATTCTATTCAACTAAAAGTTTACATTTATTAGTTGACTCAATATATGCAATAATTTGAACCCAAATTTGATGATTAGTTCATGCAATTATGCTATTAATTTAGGAAGAATATTTTCTATAGTATGTTGTGTGTTCTAGTTGTTCTAAAACCGTAGATGACCCTCTCACCCATGACTTTCCATATCGAATGAACCCTAGCCCTAGTGTGACTCTACCTCCATCATCACCAAGTTGCCATAAGTCTTTATGGCCATCATGACATCAACCACGACATAGTCCCATAGATCCTTGCTACAAATGAAACCCAGAACTTCCCAACCACTCCTCATGCCTTTGTTGCTATGGTGTAGGTAGATCTGGTGGGGCCTTGGTGGCCTTCATTGCCATCATGACCAAATTAAAAAAAATTGTGATAGGCCAGAAGCAAAAGACTCAGATCTAAGACTGACCCACCAAAGCCATTGGAGGGGTGGCGTGTGTATGACATGCTACCAACGAAGGCCATTTTCGACTTTCTTCTTTCTTTTCAGCCCTTTAATCCCGCCGATCTGCACAACTTGTGCAAGCAAACTGCCAAAAATGACCTCTTTGGTAGCACGTGAACCCATGCGTTGCCGCCTCAATGAGGCATTGATCTGTGGGTCAGTTCCCCAGACTTGCTTTGGCCGATCTACATGTTGGCGGTTCTAGTTCTAGTCAGGTTGGCATGGTTCAAAGGTTGTGGGCCTCTTCAGCATCGATCAGGATGGCAGTGAACATTATTTGGCTAGTTTTTAGGGTAGTGCTTAAACCTTCTCAGCGGTAGTGGCTGCTAGAAAATGAAAGGAATCATGAAAAGGGGTGGTGGTAGCATCGAAGTTGAGAAAGAGTAGGAGCTTAGGGCTTCATTTTTGGGAGCTACGACATCAGTAGTAAGAGAGATCAGAGAGGATAGATAAGGGGGTTAGGGTTAAAGAGAAGGAATTTTTTGGGCTGGGTTTTCTTTCTTAAAGCTATGCCCCGTTTTTGTTCTAAAAAATTCATTTGCCAATGTTTAATGCAATGGCCTTCCCATGTTTTGTTCTATATGAATTTGTTTCATTCTATATGAATTTGTTTCATGAATTTGATTTATAAAGTCATGGTTTATAATTGAGCAACTATTTATGAATTTTTTTCATGCTAGGAGAAAAATCATATAAATAAGTTCTATGTCATTGCGTTCTTATTACAAATTCATTTCATATTTCATTATATGATATCATACTAACTACGAGCTCGCTAAATTTTGTTTAGTACACAAATTCATTATGTAATTTTGAATGTGTTTCATATTTTATAAGTTTTATATAATATGAATTTTTGATAGGATATATAGCTGTGCGTTATATGTCGATAATATAGAAGCTTGGTGTAAAAATAGGACATATTATATAAATTAACTTTATATAATATATGCTTGTGTGATTGTGCTTTACATGATTGAAAGTGAGCATCTTTATCATAATCACTTGTTAATGTGTTAATTAGTTTAAAAAGTTTTTTGGAATTATATGATAATTAAATTGTAAGAGAAACTTCTTATTCATATCCATATGTGATGATTATGAGCCTAGCAGAATTTTCGAACGTATGATATGAATAATGGGGTTTTCTAATAATTTAATTATTTAACGATATGCCTAACACTTCATATGTACTTTCAAATATGACAACTAAGAATTTTGGCAAGTAGTATGCCTTCCAAAGAAAAACTAAATGACACAAATTGTGATCTTTGACATCTAAAGATTCAGTTCACCCTAAATGAAGGTGACATGCTACAAGTCCTGATGACTTCTATGTCTGCCCTAGTAAACAAAGATGAGCATGCTAGAGATATTACTACAAGGGAGCAGAATAAGGAAAACACAAAAGCATAAAAAGCCTAGTTCAAAAGGGATCGTTAAGCACAGCACACTCCGTTATCATGCATGTATGATGATCTTTTAGGAGAATCTGAACGTTATCCCATTGCTACGGACATGTAGTCCCAACTTAAGATCAAGTTCGGTTAAACATCAGTTACAAGGTTCCGTACTTTGCAGTCAAAGTGGATACAATATACTATTGAGTCTAGTTGAGGTATCTACAAACATCTATGAATCATGAGTGGCGTGGTTCGAGATCTTAAGGTTACTGGGTAAGATGTCTCTGAGAAGGAAAATGTGTTGAATGTGATTAGAGCTCTTCTTGATGAAAATGAACATTGGACGAGGTTTAAACTCATAATGGCACATAATGAGAACATTTAAACCTTTGGAGCGATTTCAAAGAACCTCAAAATAGAGAAAGAGCGCTTGAAAGCATACACGCCTTCCAATGTGGCATTTATTGCCAAAGGAAATGGGCACAAGGGCAACAGGCCTTATCATGGCAAGAAGCCCAAGAAGGGTCCTCGCCCTCCTCAAAACTTTCGCTTTAAAGGTGGTGTTGCAAAGAAGCAAAAGGCTATAGGAAATGGAGGGAAGAATATAGCACGTGTGAAGTGCTATTACTATGGAAATAAAGGGCATTATGCTCATGACTATCCTGAGCCAACCAAGACACCTCTTTTCCACTAAAACTCCTGAATTGTATGTTTATTCCCATACATTTGTTTTTAACTCTCTTCCACAATAGATTGTAGACATGGGGGCAGGGCAACCAAATACATAGTTCAGAACAAACTTGAATTCATGGAGTTCCATCGGTACTCAGTGGGTTTGCAGATTGCTATACTAAGGAACGACAGTGAGGAGGATGTCCTTGTAGTAGGAACATACCAGCTCAAACTCTGTGGAGGAAACAAGCTGCTTCTTTATGATGCTCTCTATGCACCCAGGGTGTGATGCTCCTTAGTATCTTTTGTTTCTTTGATGAGATTATGTTTTACTTTTGGTTTTCATCCTAATGGTTTAGGCATTTTTTATAATAACAATTTGTTTGGCCAGGCAACATTGCAAAAAGATTTCATTATTTTAGATTTGGGTGATTCTTAGAATAATATGTCTTATGCTTTTTTCTTATATTTTGACTGTGCTTCTGAATCTATTCAGTGGCATGTTAGAGTTGGCCATGTGCTTCAAGATAGAACAAGTAGGCTAGCTAAAGAAGGTCAAGTTGCCTATGCGTGAGCCATATCTAGCTGACAAAGCAACCATGAAACCTTTTGGTAAGGTTTCGAGAGCATCGAGTCTCTTAGAATTAATCCATTCAGATATCTACAGACCCATGAATGTGAAAGTACATCATGGAACAATTTATCTCATAACTCTTATAGATGATTATTCATGATATGGGTATGTGGACCTATTATCTTACTGCTATAAGACACTTGATGTGTTTAGACACTTTATAGCCGAAGTAGAGACTCGATTGGAACAAAAAGTCAACACTCTTTGTATTGATTGAGGTCATGAATATCTCTCTAATATGCTCATAGAGTTTTGTGACAAAAAAAGTATACAAAGATAGTTAACAATTCCATGCACCCCACAACAGAACGATGTTGTAGGGCATAGGAAATAGACATTACTTGATATGGTCAGGTCAATGATAGTACATGCAAGCCTCCCAATCATTTTTTAGGCAGGATGCATTGCTTATGACAGCGTATATCCTCAATTACATGCCAAGTAAGAGTATATATGCTACACCATATGAGTTATGGTTTAGTAACAAGCCATCTTTGGATCACTTTCGCCCATGGGGTTTGGCTGGCTATATGTATAACCTAGCCCACAGACATAGAAAACTTGGTCCAACAGCTACCAAGATGGTATTCATAAGATATCTCGAACATTCTAAACTGTATGTGATGTATGGAGAACATCCTAATGGTGGCATGATGGAAATTGATTCGCATAATAGTGACTTTATTGAGGATGAGCTCCCACATATTAGTGAAATAAAAAAAGACGTCAAACTATATGAGTTACAGTAAGACCTTCAACCATCTCTCAGTGAGGGGGAGGATGAAATTCTCACTAAGTCACCAAGGATGGTACATCTCCCCTATCCGATGACTGCGAGGGAGACTTATCTAGTTAGAAGAATGAGGTTTGTCCTCAATCTCCAATTTCTAAGGAGTCCAGCTGAGAATGAGGCTCATCCTCAAACTCATGTTCCTGAACATGCAGTTAGTCCATATATTCAGGGTCGCAGTCCTCAAAGGGATAGTGGGAATAATTCTCTACTTACAACTACACCTCTTAGAGAAAGGAGGAGGAATTCCCCACCTAGGCAGACAAATAATGAAGGTCCTAATATCAGGAGGAGTGAGCGTGGAAAATTTTCTTAAATGATATTTCCAAATTGAAGAGGAAATATTCCTATCACTCCATTGGAAGTTGAGGAACCTACCTCTTTTCAAGAGACAGCTGACTTATCAAATTACAAAGAGTTGATGGCTGCCATAAGGGACCAGATGGACTCAATAACAAGAAATAAGGTTTGGAAACTCGTCAATCTTCCACCTTGACATAAGTATATTAGAAACAAGTGTGTTTTCAAAATAAAACGTCGGTCAAATGGATAGATTGATTAGTTTAAGACCCATCAAGTCGAGAAAGGTTTAACCCAAATTAAGGGCATAGACTACAAAGAGATATTTTCTAATGTAGTGAGATTTACCTCTATTTGCCTATTCCTAACCTTGGTTATCTATTTGGGCTTAGAGTTGTTTTAAATGGATGTTAATAAAGCTTTTCTCAATGGTAACCTTGAGGAGGAGATCTATATGAACCATCCCATAGGTTTTGTATCAAAGGGTTAAGAGGACAAGGTGTGTTGGCCTAAAAGTTCAATATATGGTCTTAACTAATCTTCTAGATCTTGGTACTTTAGAATCCATGAAGCCACAACTATGTTTGGATTATCCATGGTTTTAGAGAACCATTATGTGTATAACAAGAGAACAACTGGGGGGATTATGTTTCTTACCCTGCACGTTGATGACGTACTGCTGGCTAGGAATAACTTGGAGATGATCAAAGATACTAAGAAGTGTATGTTCTTTATCTTTTAAATGAAAGATATAGGTGAAGCTAGGTATGTTGGATGTATGGAAATAGTGAGAAACCATCCCAATAATCTCCTTGGTATGCGCCATGAAGCATATATCAAAAAGGTCTTGGAACGTTTTTAGATGCATAATTCCAAACCTATAGACACTCCAGTTGAAGAGTGTATAACCTTGAGTGTTGACCAATGCCCTAAAATAGGTATAAAAAAGAGACACTGAGCATTCCCTTACACTAGTACCATAGAAAGCTTAATGTACTCCATGTTATATACACAATGTAAGATTTATTTTATGGTTGGATTTGGTAAGTTGTTACCAAAATAACTCAAGACCTGTTCTTTGGAGAATCATGCGGTATCTTTATGGTACAACTGACTTGGTCCTTTACTATTAAGGCAGAGAGCCATGTGCAATAAGAAGCAAGACTACATAACTTTGTTGACTATAAAGGCAAAGTATGTCACATGTAGCCTTACCATGTGGAAGGCAATGTGTCTTAGAAGTTTTCTTATGGATCTTAATCTTACTCCTAGAGTTAATGATTGTTTTAAGATGTTGTGCGATAATAGAACTACCATCTAGTTTGATAAGGATTTGAAGTTCTATTGGAAGACCAAGCATATCAAGAGGTGCTATCATTTTGTACGAGATGCCATATAGACAAAGGAGGTTGCCGTTAAGTGTATATCTACTAAAAAGATGATTGTTGATTTGTTGAATAAGCCAATTCCTAGAGATGCTTTTAAAGCCAAGGTGTTAAATCTAGAACTTTGCAGAGTTTAGTTTTGCGACGAATCTTATTATGTGATGGGCATGTTTAGCTTATACTAAGCATTTATGTAATAATGATTGACATTTCTTTTTCTGAATGTTTGTGGTTTGTTGTTGTATGTTAGGCGTATTGAAATGTCACAGACTTCTTATTGGCCTAATTACAGAGGCAATCGCCCTGACGTTTCAGTGGTGTATAGGATGAGACTGAATTATATTGTCACTAGGAGTGCAATAGTGATTATTCATGCTAGAAGTGTATAGATGAATAAATATAGTCACCTTAGTAAGTCTTAGATGAGACTCGAGGGAGTCGAGTATGAAATATGATTTCATATTGGAGCCTTAAAAACCAAATCTTAACTACCAAAATTAACATTTAGCATGTTGATCTAGTTACTCAGGTTAGATTTTTGGGTAAAAATTAGATTGGCAATTTGTATGGCATATAGAGTGACATGCCTAACTGAGTGTGAGCCATGTCACCATACACATTTTATACTATGTGTGCTTATAAGATGACCCATTTATGGAGTAACAATTGATTTACATGGCAAATTACATGGCATATAGAGTGACATGTTCAACTAAGTATGAGCTATGGCATATAGAGTGACATGCCCAACTAAATGTGACCCTATGAACGATGATACTTTGACTAAAAGCTGTGATATGAAGTTGAAGCTTGATGATGCTACCTTAATGTGGTTCTTAAGGCTATAATGCATGTGGCGCAGTAAGAACACGTTGGAAAACAGTTAAGCTAAGATGAAATATTATACGTATTTAAAGAAAAATCTATCCATCTTCACCATATCAACCCAGATGATTATTTGAGTATATAATCACAGGATATATCACATGGCATAAAGGGAATAGGTATGCCCGGTGATGTTTAGGATGATTTTGGGTATCATATTTTGTGAAAGTATTATGTTAGATGGAGACTTAATATAACAGTATATGTTTACTTATCGTCGCATGTCCCATTCGTGGTATGAAGTATGAAGAGTTGTAATTCATAGAGAGACACTTGGCCAAGTAGGCGCTGTTGGCTGACCCTAATTGTATTAGTGTTGACGACCACTTAAATTTCCTAAGTGGTGGTAGCCTTAATTGACCTAAATCTATGTAAGGAGGCTTAGAGGGTCGATCAAGCACATAAGTTTGATTACCCTAAATCAGATCACCCCCTCATCCTTTCTCACGGCCGTTCTACCATCGTAAGAGTATCGGTTTGTGACATGACATTCGATGCAACTTCGGTAGCTGTGTTCTAAACGTCAGTCCTTTGTTTTCCCTGTATACACGAACAAGTGAAGTCTACGTCAGCATCAAAACTTCTTTTCTTTTGTTTTCTATAGGTATCTTCTTGATCATCAAGAGCCATCTATTTGAGAAATCTAATAAACATGCTTGCAGTGATAAGATATAGACGGTTCTAATTAGTGATTAGTATTTCAGGCTATATATTGAACATACTAGCTTTTCAATCTTCCTTATTTATTTATTTATTTTCTGGGTGAAAAATTCTTGCAACTGTTCGTTCCATCGATTACAAAAAACGATTAGTACTTAGGATCTATTGGGAGCAGTTAAGAGCTATTATGATTACCAGTTAGTAACAATTGTGAGCAGCTAGGAGGCAGGGAGGTTAGCCTTTGTAAAATAATGAGAGCAGTTTGAAGCGGTTGGAAGCAGGTGGCAGCGGTTAGAAGCAGGTGGCAGCGATTGGGATTAACAGTTAGAAGAGGTTGAGGGCAGTTGAAAGTAGTTGCAGTTGGTAAATGTTGAAACGAACACACCCTTAATTTTCATCCATTATTTACAAAGATTAATGTCATTTGTGATCAGAAAGACATCTAATCAATATCAAAACTTGAATGTTTTAAGCAGTTCATTGATTTTTTGTGCCCAAGTGCATAGCATAAATTCGCGGTGCCTGGATAGTCACTCATATGGTTGATTTTCGATAGCTGCATCATATATAGCACCAGCCAAAAAGCAAACTATACCAACGAAAACAAGCCCTTAGATGTCTAGAAGGGGCTTAAATAGTGGATAGGAAATCACCACTTAGCATGTAAGGATTTGCCCTAGCTAGCATTGCACACTTGGCCAGATGCAAATTATAAATAATTGCGGACCTAACTTGAGTTATCATAAATAATAAGATTATTAAAATTTTTACCGCCCCCTATTTGCCCGATCCCACCGTGCCCCCCCACCAAAAAGCACAACCCGTAGCATGTATTGCTATATAGGTTAAGAAGTTTCGAGAATCAAATCTCCTAACTGAAAATTTGATAGCTTACAATTAAACTTCAACGTGTAAGTGAAGCTTACTAAGCTTCTTGGATAAGGGGTAGTTAATGTGGCCTTATATCTAGCCACCAAAATAAAAAGAAAAGGAAACAGAAATGTGGCCCTTAAGTAGCATTGGACAAAATCTATCCGACTCGATTATCCCAATTTCTATCATAAAGCTTCTATCCGAATATAAAATTTAGACATTTGGTCATGTCTGAATTGAAACTCGGACCAGGTTTAGGTTTGACAATTTACACCCGCATTATTCAAATTTTATGACTAATTCGGGTTCAGACAATTGAGTTTGGACATTTAGACAATTAGTTTTACATATAATTTCAGTCTAAAATATCCTAAATCTTCGGTACAAAATTCGGACGGTTGGGTTCGAATATTAAAAATTCAAGCTCGGGTTTGGTCATATACATAATTTTGGCCAAATTTCCAAAAGTTCAAATAAAAAATGTGGATATTTAGGATCGAGTCTAATCAAAATGTCCAAAACTGCAATTCGACTGGGGTCTCGATATGGTGCTCTTGGCCGAATGACCGAATGACCGAATTGGCCAAACCCGAACTGACTCGAACTTGAATTTTTGGCCGCATTAACCTTAAGTATCCTATTGAGAATGAAAAATACATTATTATTTAACAAGAGAAAATGTAGACCTCTTCACAATTTTACCCTCCATGAACTTGTTTGCCATTATCACCTCATTAGTATTGTATTCATAACAGGGATATTACTCACATATGTGGCTAGAATATATATGCATACTATTCACTGATTTCTCCTATCGATTGCTCCAGTATCTCATATGCAAGTAATATACATACAAATGTTGTCTATGTATGTATTTGTGCACATATGTATGTATACGAATATGTGTGTGTGTGTGTGTGTCTGTGTGTGTGTACATATATACACACACATACATGTATGTATTTATATGCACATATATATATATGTATATGTATATGTACATGTGATATATATATACACACACGCGCACGAGCGCATACATACACACATATATGCACATATATATTTACATATATACATACATATATACATATACATACATACATACATACATACATACATACATAAGGGGTCTTTTTATAAGTATAGTCAGCTTCCTAAAGAAAATTCCTATACTTTATGAATCAGTTCCTTTAGCATGACAAACACCTTGGCCTAGAAACCATACATTCCTAGTAATACTAAGATGATAAGTACCAATTTTCTAGCATATGACATGTTTTTTTAAGCCCATAGTTTGACTCTGCTTGGGATTTTCTCTATTAAGGTGTTGCAGTCCATCTTACTCAGCTTACTATCTATAATAGCAATTCCTAAATACTTTACAAGGAAATGTGCCTCAGTAAAGCCAGTAGTTTCCAATATTTTATGTTTACTATTCTCCTCCACTCCCCCCATGATGATCTGTGATTTGTTAGGGTTAGCTATAAGGCATGTAGTACTAGAAAACTTGTAAAATGCCTCCATTAATGCCCGCACAAACTTATTCTTGGTTGAATAGAATATGATCAAGTCATTTGTAAATACCAAATGAGCCAATTTGAATCTCCTAGAATTAGTGTGAAATTTAAACCCCTTCTCCTCTGAAGCTCCCTTAAGTTTCCTAAAAATGTATTCCATAACCAAGATAAAAAGTAAAGCAGACATTGGATTCCCTTGTCTTAGCCCCCTTGCCCTCTTTAAAGGAACCAAATCCATCCCTATTAGGTTAATTGTGAATGAGGTTGTAGTTATACAAGCCACAACCAATTTAACAAAGCGTTAAAGGAATTTAAAGCCCTCTAATACCTCATATACAAACTCCTAGTATATAGAATCATTTATTCCTTTGAGATCAATCTTCATTCGGTATATAGATGAGATGTTTCTCCTTACATATCCTTTTGTCAACTTTTGACAAAGCAATACATGTGTAGTAACTCTCTCCCCTTGATGAATGCTCCTAGACTTTGATTAATTAAACTTGGTAAAACTTGTTTTAGCCTATTGCATGGTAGTTCAAAATGCATTTGTGCACCACAACCAGCATCGTATAGGCCTAAAATCTACTGCAGTCAATGGATACTGAATCTTAGGCAAGATTACTTGCATTATGCATATAACCTGCCTTGCTTAAAGAAATCATACATAGCTTTACACACTAAGGGACTTATGCCCCCCCAACATGCTTTACATAATCTAGTGGTGAACCCATTAGGCCCTAGGTACTTGCAGTTTGGAATTGAGAATATGGCTTGTTTAATCTCATTATCCAAGAAAGGTTTAGTTAAGTCAATTTGTTGCTTAATTGACAGGATATTACCTCTAGCTATGACTTCCCTGTGCAAATGTTTCCTACTGTATGTTTGACGGCCTAACAGCTGATGATAAAGTTATGTTATAACTTAAGCCACATAATCAAAACCATAAACCCTGTTACCATTGTGATCTTGCAAAGAATAAACATAATTATCAAGCTTCCTCTATCTGATCTTACCAAAGAAGAAAAATGTGCACTAGTCCCCAAAATGAGACTAGTACATTTTAGTTTGTTACTTCAACAATGATGAAGTTGATCTAAGTATTGACACATAAGCTTCTCTAGCTTCAGTTTCAGCTTACTACAGATTCATAGTACTTGTATCTTATCTCACTTGTTTTGTATTTCTTCTAACTTGGCTCTACTGAGCAGCAGTTGGGGTGAATACCATAAAACTTATCTCTGTTGAGTCTCGTGAAAGGTTGTTGTCCTATGCTTAGGATAGACCATAGCCTAACCATGCTATCTTTATACTGCTCATTTCCAATGATATTTCTGACAATACTTATGAACTGAGCATCTATTGTCCACATATTCAAGGTTAAGATAACCTTAGGGTTTATGAAGATCAAGCATAATGGGAGTCTGATCAG
>JAKOGI010002083.1:135000-137500 GCA_029747015.1 Carnegiea gigantea
TTATAAATTTGTCATCAATCCTACAGTCCCTTTGAAAAAAGATAGTGTATTCATCAGATGCTGGAGGGAGGTTGGGTCTGCCTTACAGAATAGAAGGAGGTCATCTACAAACATTAAGTGAGTGAGTCTAAGCTTGCTACAGTGTGGATGACGTTTGAAACCCTTTTGCATGCTTGCAACCTTCAATAATCTAGACAGGTACTCCATTGAAATCATAGAAAGTAGGGGGGATAAGGGGTCCCCTTGTCTTAGTCCTTTTCCTCCCTTAAACTTTTCACGGTCTTGGCCATTAAAGTGGATTGAAAAAGTGACTGAAGTAACACAGGCTAGTACCCATTTGATGAATGCCACTGGAAATTTGAGGATAGTGAGGAACTCCTTGAGGAAATCCCAATGGATGAAGTCAAAAGCTTTCTGGAGGTCTATCTTTAGGATACATCTTAGGGAGATGTTCTTTCTTTGATACCCCCTGCTAAGTCCTGGCAAATAAGCACATTACATAATAACTCTCTCCCTTTTACAAATGCTCCTTGGCTTTGGTCAATCAATGAAGGCAACACCTCTTTAATTCTCTGGCAAATGAGCTTAGATATGGTCTTGTATATGACATTACAGTAAGAGATGGGTCTAAATTCTGATGCATTGTATGGGTGAGGCACCTTAGGGAGTACAATAAGTCTGGTGTCACTGATATAGCTTGGCATGATCCCTTTAGTGAAAAACTCCCTTACAGCTGAGCATACAAGTGGGTCTATCTTCTGCCATGTGGTTTTATAGAACCCACTGTTAAAACCATTGGGGCCTGGGGACTTGTTATTTGGAATTGAGAAGATAGCTTCTTTGATATCCAAATCTATGAAGTCCTTACACATGTGCACCTATTGTTCCTTGGTTAAAGTTGGCCATTGATTCACCACATCCATATCAATGTTTTACCTAGGGATGTTTGCTCCCCTAATAGAACTTTGTAAAATGTCATCATTCTACCCCACCAAATCAAAAGCTTCTGCAAGGTCCCCTTTTATGTCCCTGATTTGGTAGATATAAGAGGCTAGCTTTCTTTGTTTGGCTCTGGCAAAAAAAGTCCTGGTATTGTCATCACCATCGCTGATCCATTCCATTTTGCATTGTTATTTCATAAGTGTCATAGTTGATGATAGGATGTCAATATACCTGCTTCTAGCTCCTTTCTCTACCTGAATGAGAATTGTGTTCACTGGGTCCTCCTACAGTTGCTGCTAAATTTTTGTGAGCTCTCTTCTGGCCAATTCTTGCTGGGCTCTTAAGTCTGCATATATGTCTCTATGTAGCCTACTCAAGAGTGATTTTAATTTGGTCATGATATTTATCAGTTGGTTTAGAGGGTTAGCTATATTTGGGGATATAACAAAGTCCACTCTCTTGTTAAAATTTGGATGTTCGCACCACATCTCACAAAATAGGAGTTTTCCTTTTGGCTTGGGTGATGTGGGAAACTGTAACAGCATGGGGGTGTGGTCTGATAGACCATTAGCAAGGTACTGGTTTTGTGTAAAATCAAATACCTCATACCAGTGGATATTGATTAATGCCTTGTCAATTCTACTTTAGATTGTTTTCTTTGTCCATGAGTAGTAAGCCCCATTCCATCTCATTTCCCTGCAGGTCTCTATATTCCATTATATCTGCCATTTCTTTTATTTTAGTGTCTTGGATAACATTTCCTTCTCTTCTATCTTCTTTATATAAAACAGCATTAAAATCACCTAGTATACACTAGTCTTCTGTCATCTACTAAGATAGTGCCTTTAAATCCTCCCACATTGGTTGTCTCTATTGATCCTGGTTCATCCCATATACAAAGGTAATGTAGAACTTGTTGTTGGTGTTCACTTGAGTGACATAACAGTGTATGATTTGGTCTGACTTATGAAGCACCTGTACTTCATACAGTCTTGATTGCCATGCTATCCAAAGTCTCCCCTTAATATTAGGGGTGGAATTATTCTCCCATCTCCATCCTGAGAATGCCCTTGCTGTAATATGGCTATCATCCTCCATCTTTATTTTTGTTTCCATAAGTCCTATCATGCCTACCTTATTATTGTGCAAGAAACATTTGAGGTCCTCTTATTTATTTGGCCAGTTGAGGCCCCTTATATCCAAGAGACTATATTATCCATTGGAAATCCTTTCTCCTTGATGTAAGCCCCGTTCACTGATATATCCAATACCTGGAATGGATTACCTAGCTCTGGTGTGGGCTGCTTTGCAATATACAGTGGTTGCTTGGCTGCATTCCTTTTGTTACTTGAGTGAAATCGTCCAATGTAGTGGTTGATTGGTGCTCTGTTGTCTGCATTGGTTGCTTACTATTTCCTTTCTCTGATATGACTTTTTGCATAAGTCTCCATTCTGTCCTAACACTACCTTTCTTTTTGCAGTTAGCTTCCTCATGGGCAAACATCTTACAGTGAGTACATTTTATTGGTTTCCATTCATAATGCACTTGTTGTCTAAC
>JAKOGI010002083.1:142500-145086 GCA_029747015.1 Carnegiea gigantea
GAGCAGACATGCAGGTTTCAGGTTCCACCCACATTGCAGAGCAATAGGGCTTACACACTTAATGTTTGCATATGATCTGCTTCTGTTCTGTAAGGCTGATCCAACCTCTCTCCGTTACATGATGAAAGCCCTCACATCCTTTAGTAACACTCCAGGGCTGAGAACTAATCTGCAGAAATCCCAAATTGTGCTTGGCGGCTGCAATCCTATCCTGCAACAAAAGTGTTTGTAGATAACTGGGCTAAGGGACGATAGCTTTCGTCTGACCTATTTGGGGTCCCTATTATAGCTAGTTGTCTCATTAAGATTGAATGTGCAAGCCTAGTGGAGAAAATTATAGCAAGAGTCCACTTTTGGGCCACAAGAAACATATATATTGTAGGGAGAGCAAAACTTATAAACAGTGTGATATTTCATATGTTCTCTGACTGGGCCTCAATATACCTGCTGCCAAATGAGGTCACAGAGAAGATCACTTAGATCTGTAGGAATTACTTGTGGAGTGGGGCTGGTGATTATAAAAAAGCACCATACATCTCATGGCATCATACTTGCCTACCTAAATCCCAAGGGGGTATAGGCATTAAAGATTTTGCTGCATGGAATAAAGCTACTATTGCAAAACTGAGCTGAGCAATAGCTCAAAGGAAGGAGGTCCTCTGGCTCAAATGGGTCCATAGCAGATACATAAGGGATAAAGTATGGTGGGATTATAAACTACCCCATGAATCCAGTTGGTATTAGAAGAAGATATGTAGGATAAAGGATGAATTCAAAAAGGGATGTTCTACCCCTAAACGATGGGACTAGCAGGGTGCCTCAGAGTACAGAGTGGGATTAGGCTACAATTAGATTAGGGGGGATAGTGGAAAGGTCCCCTAGGCAAAGACTATTTGGATAAGAGCAAATATACCTAAGCATGCTTTCATAGCTTGGGTTTTGATTCATCACAGACTGCCCACAAAGCAAAGGTTGTCAAAATTCCAATCACTGACAGACACCCTGTGTGTCCTATGTAATGCTGACTAAGAGGAAGAGGAAGCACACCTGTTCTACACTTACAGCTATGCTAAAACAATCTGGGAAGAATTAAGGAAATGGTGGCAGTCTATCCCTGTAGCACAGAATAGCAACCAGCTAGTGAGAGGGCTGGAGCAGAGTAAAGGACCAAGAACATAGAAATAGCTCACAAGTGCTATTGTCACAGCAACACTTTATTACATTTGGTGTGCAAGGAACCACATAATTTTTAAGAAGCAGCAGATCACAGCAGCACAATCAGTTTATCTTATTAAGGATCAAGTGAGAATCAGAACTCTGTACCTGAGCTCCTGTACTAGAAAATTTAGCATATACTTAGATAATATTTTGTGCTAAGTTCAAGGGATCAGCAACACCATGTTTCTCCCCTACATGAGTAAATAGCCTAGGTTGTAAAAATGAGGCTTAGTGTGGTAACGAAGGTTCATTTCTTACCAAATATATATATATATATATATATATACACACATATATATATATATTTACATACATATATATATATATATATATATATATATATATATATATATATATATATATATATATATATATATATATATATATATATATATATATATATATTTATATATGTATGTATCATCAACCCATGCCAGGGTGCATTTGTTAAGGGAAGGAAAATTCTTTACAACATCCTCTTATGCCAAGACCTAGCCCGGGGTTATCAGAGACAACATATCTCCCAAAGATGTATTCTAATAATAGGCCTTCAGAAGGCATTTGATTCAGTGCAATGGTGGTTTGTACAAGAACTATTGCTTGCTTTGAAGTTTCCCCCTATTTTCACATCATGGATTATGGCCTGTGTATCTTCAGTGCATTTCCAAGATCATATTAATGGCCAGGATCATGGCTCTTTAAAAGGGGGGCAGGGATTAAGACAAGGTGATCCCCTCTCTCCCTTGCTCTTTGTGCTCTCAATGGAGTATTTCTCGAGGCTGATGCAGAAGGCCAGCCTGTCTAGCAGTTTCAAATACAATCCTAACTGCAAAAAGGTAGGGCTCACCCACCTAATATTTACGGATGACTTAATGATATTCTGTAAGGCTGACCCCCTCACTTTAAACATCATTATGTCAGTCCTTCAAGAGTTTTATGACTATGCTGGCCTTCGTGCCAATCTGGGGAAATCCCAGTTAGTGTTAAGGGGCTGTCCCCCTGCACTTCAGACCACCTGTCTACAAATTACAGGGCTTTTTAACTGCGAATTTCCCATAAAATCTTTTGGTGTGCTTATCACTGCTAGTAGGCTGACAAAGATTAAATGTCGTGGCCTAGTTGAGAAGATTATGGCCAAAGTACAATTTTGGGGTAAGAGGAACATATCATTTGCAGGCCGAGCTCAGTTAATTAATAGTGTCATGTTCAGAATGTTCAACTATTGGGCGTCAATATTCATCCTCCCTAATGATGTTCTCGTGAAGATTACTCAATTGTGCAGGAACTTCCTATGGGGGGGGGGGGGCCCCCTAATTTTAAAAAACCCCCTTATATCTCATGGCAACACACATGCCTCCCTAAAGCTCA
>JAKOGI010002084.1:0-102500 GCA_029747015.1 Carnegiea gigantea
TATATATATTTATATATATGTATATACATTTATAAATCTATATATACATATATATATATATATATATATATATATATATATATATATATATATATATATATATATATGTGTATTATATATATATATATATATATATATATATATATATATATATATATATATATATATATATATAACCGCATTTACGTATACATCTACAATGCCTTAATTTGAAATAACACTTAACAGACCAACTAAACTAATCAAGAAGGAATCTTATCGCATTTGAGGTGTTCATTTATTATTTCGAAGTCACGGCTCATGTATAACTAACTAATCACACAAGTATCGATTCTAGGCATACTCATTCCTTTTCGGAGCCGTTAAATGAGCATAAATTAATTGAGTGTACATATATCGATTCTAAATATTAACATTTCACTTCGAAGTTATTAAACGAATATGAATTAACTCAGTGTACATGTACCGATTCTAAACATTCATATTTCGTTTCGAAACTATTAAACAAACGTGAATTAACTAAGTGTACATGTATCGATTCTAAGCATTCTCATTTCATTTCGAAGCTATTAATCGAGCACGAATTAACTAAGTGCACATGTGTCGATTCTAAGCATTCATATTTCGTTTCAAAGCTATTAAACAAACATGAATTTAACTAAGTGTACATGCATCGATTCTAAATATTCATATTTCACTTCAAAGTTATTAAGCATATGTAAATAAACTAAGCATACATGTATCTAATCTAAACAGGTATATTTCATTTCGAAGCTATTTTTCAGGCATGTATTAAGTAAATATACTTGAATTGATTCTGAACATGCGTAATTCATTTCGAAGCTACCTTTTGGACATGTATTAATTAAATATACATGAATCGATTCTAAACATGTATAATTCATTTCGAAGCTACTTTTCAAGCGTTAGTTAACTAAACTAACATATATCAATTCAAGGTATCATTAGGTTATTTCGAAGTCACTTTCAGGCATAGACTATCTCAACTTAACATGCATCGATTTAAACTGAATTCAGCTGAAACAGAACATGCATAATCCCAATCGATCTTACTAATCCTAAACTCACATGTAACGTAACTTAAAGGTTAAAACAATTTCGAAACTACTAATACTTAGGAGGTGAGAAACAGCCACCTTGAATCTAAGCTAAGGACCCGATTTGGGGTGATTTTTGGATGGCTAGAATTCCGGTTCTGCCTCCCCCTACTGCCGGGTTGTTGCCGCTGCTGGTGGTCGCCGGCATAGGCTCCACCGTTGATGGCGACGGTCGGGGTGGTGTGGGGCTGAGGGTTTCAAAATCCCAACCATTGGACCGAGCACGCCCCTCTCAATCTTGCTCGATCTCTCTCTCTCTCTCTCTCTCTCCCCCTCTTCACTGGGGCAGCGGCCGTGGCGAGCTGCACACACCGCCGCTAGCGCCATCGCCGGCCGGACTTCCTTCTCTCTCCCTCTCTCTCCGGTGGTCTCACGGGGCTAGGGTTTGAGAAAAAACCCCCCTTCCCTGGCTCGCCGCCTCTCCCCCCTGTCGGTCGTGTTTCCCCCGTGAAAGAGAAAAGGGCTTTGGCCCCTTATTTGTTTGTTTTTTTTTTTTGTTGCTTGCCCATTCAACTAACACCACCAGTCTAATGTCTAATCTCGTACCTCATATCTTAACACGAATCATTAATACGACCCTTCATCGATTATTCGTTCCCAAATATGTCAAGGTTCGATTTAATAAATCTCGAAACTAATTCTAAGGTTGACAACCTAATCGTACTCGGCAAATGACCAAATAAATCGAATAACGATTTCAAAGGCTTGGGTTAGCTTTGACTCGAAAATTTTCGAAATAGTTCACGATAATATTAATAATATAGATAGCAAAGAAATATTCTTTTTAATAAAATTATCGTTCACATAAATATATCAATAATAATTTAGCTCGTAAAGTTGATAAAAATACGAATTTTATAATGTAGAAGATAAGACAGCCAGATTAACTTAAAACAAAGAAGGCGGGTCTTACACTCTTCCCCCCTTAAAAGAATTTTGTCTTCGAAATTCTGAAACTAAGTTCGGTCTTTCGTAGAATGCACGCACACAACTATAATCTACGCGGCAGGTTTCAAAAAGGTTTGATTTTGCAAATGCTACTCCTTTTAAATTGAAGAAAATAGCTTCTGGTATCCAGTCTCCTCCTCGCCAATCCTCTTCAAGCGTCTACTCACTTTATTTAGGAGCCGAGGGCAAATCACACTGAAGAGGGGGAAATGAGTTGGCATGGACAACTATATTGAGCTTGTTTTGAAAATGAACATAGATTTTCGGTAATCTAGACTCAGTTCGCATGGCAAGCAATAATTCTATACATATGCATCTATAAGTGGGCATCTAAAGGCATGAGAAACGGGACAACGACGTCTTAAGGTCATACACTAGTAGTCTCATTCTAAAACGTGAACTCAAGTCACCTTTGGGATCACAACGATTAACTTAGAGATTCCTATAACACACTAGAACAATAAGAATGTCTCATAACACCACATACCATCATTTAAGTACAATAGCATCACATAGTATTGCATAGTATCAGTAATTCAATGTTCTTAAGCCTAAGAGTTGGATGTAACATGAAACCGACTAAGGCACATATGGCAGGCAATTTACAATATGAAAGCATATATGAACGACATTTCCATGTTTTTATATCAATTCCAAATAACTTTCACTGCAAAAAAAGCGATTTTTACCAACATCGATAGTTCTGTTGCAATAAGTACATTTTCTATTGGTAAAACCTTATACCAACAGATATTGGTCTGTTGCTAGACTGTTGGTAAAGAGGGTTGATGGTATTAGTTTTACCAACAGATATTGTAATCTGCCGCAATTGCTCCGTAATACCAACAGAATGAATCTGTTGGTGAATGTCATCCTGTTACCAACAGAGACACAAGATGTTGGTGATGACAGGTATTACCATCAGATGCTTCTGTTGGTGCTTAATCAACTGGCGGCATAAATTATCTACCAACGTAGTATATCTATTGGTAATTCTTTCTTTTCCCCGCCTTTTTAATATTCTCCAACAAGAACATATGTTAGTACTACTGTATACCGCCAAAAAAGAATTTCCATCAAGTTATAATCTGTTGGTAATTCTATTATTTCACATCTGATAATTCGAAACATCTACAGCCAATAATCCATCCATTTAAGTCAGAACTATTTTTTTCAATGAATACATCTACACAAAATCAAACCTGTAGTACAATAGTTATCGACAATAAAAAATTCAACCCAAACATAAGCACAATGTTATTTAAAAGTTTTCAAAGTGCTATGCATTCACTAAAACTTCATAAGAAATAAGTACATAACTCTAACAATTGCTTCCATTGAAATTAAAGTCCAAACTATAAGTGCAAACTTAAAAACATTACTTGGTCTACCTAAAAGATAAATCAAGACAAAAATTAACCACAACAGTTAATTTGGAGGGGTTCTGGAGCTTTTGTGCGTCCAGAGTTATGACGTGATGATGATGAATGTCCTTTATCCATGTTTTTGAGCTCACTAGCGATTTGATTACGCCTTTCTTTCAAGTAGTTCAGCCAGGTTGTCAGCTTGGAGAATGTGGAATTGTCATTTTTGGCCCCCTGAAATGCAAATGCAGAATTTCTCTAAGAAAAGTTCCAATGTTCAAGCATTGAAGCTCACACTGTGACTGTATATGCTTGAATTCAACTATATTAGCGCAATGTGAACCAAAACTATTTTACTTTATGATAAGAATATAGAAGAATATAGGAAAGAGGGTCGGCTAATGATCCATGGCATTAGAACAAGGTCAGAGAATAAACTGTACTGCTAAAATATCCTAGTCCTACTTTAAAATATCAAGAAAAAGGAAAGAGAAGGAAGATACAATCAAGTCATCCTTCGCAGGCTTCCTGGATGCAGAGGAACTAGCCCTCTGAATGGGAAGTTCCTTGGATGAAGAATTGTTCTGAAACCATCCAAATTTAGAACTAGCACTTCGTGAAGCATCACTTTTCCTGTCATTATGATCAACCACCTCTAGGTGATAGTTCTGTTGTGCCTGAGCCAAAAGTCATTTCTTTATAAGCTAACCCAAGAATAAATGCTAGATAAATTATTCCTTTAGATACTTCCAAAAAGCCGAAATCATTAGCTTTGTTGATGCACCAATGAATATGCATTGAGACAGTTCAGTCAATAAAAGATATGATGGTGAAATTCAGGTCAAAAATGTTTTACCTCATTTTTATTCGATCTTTCAACATGACATGAAGTATTGGTTGCACTTTCCTTGTTACTTAGCCTGAAATGGAAAAGCAAAACAGATAATGCAGTGTGAGAAAAGCCATTTTCGGGGAGCTTTTCCTACTCAATAGGCATGTAGATTGAGATAGTTATTTTTCAAACTTCAGAAGTTGCAAAACTAGTTAACAAGAAATGACTAAAGTTACTGTCATCATACCCTTTTCGTAATTGCAATCAGATGTAACAGATTTCTATACAAACGTACCGGAATTTTCTGTCTTTGAACGTTTGTTTAAAGAACTTCATTCATAGAATTTTCAGGCTAATATAAACAAATACAATGCTCTCTAATGCTTCGGACCCTTTTCTGATCTAGACAACACATACCAATGGGCAACTGGTACTACACAAAGTCTATTGAACTGTAACCCAATGAAAAGCACTAAACTTCAGTCTAATTGGTAGAAAAGTTAGAAACGATGAGGATGCATGAGCAATGGAGAATATCTTACAATGTTGTCTTTTCACTGGCAGTTTCTTGCATTTTAGTGGATCTGCCCTGCATGAGAGCTGCATTTTGTTCGCGTTCATGATTGAGCTGCACTTCAAGTTCATCGGCCCTCTGTTTCAGGTTATTATATTCCTTCTCAACTAAAGCGATTTCCTCAATCTCAGCCTTCGTCTTCAACCAGGAAGCTTGTCAGGAAGTTGAAAAGTAGAGCAAAAAGGACGAAGCAAGAAAGAAGATCGTGATCAATGGTACATCTTGTATTTAACTCACTTTTTCATCAAGGTTTGTTGCAGTAGGCAAATTAGGCAAATGGGAAATCACTTGTAATGCACACTATGGCTGCTTGTAAATCAAAAGTCTCATCGTTTGATGCATCATAAGTTTCTACACCTGGCTCCCATAGAACCTTCACGAACAAAGTCCGTAGCAATATGATGAAGTTCCAACATTTACTATGAGTCTATGATTACTACAACGATCCTAGTGTTTGAATTTATTAACTACAACAATTTTCTCGCTTAAAACAACGATTCCTGACATCAAAACAACTTCATCCAGCAACATAATAATGTCACACTAACAAGGCAGCAACATTGAAGCAATCAATACAAAACCACAAAAACCATCACTGTGACTAATCATGAATTAAATGGGCACAGAAAACCCCCCCAAATCTCAGGTTCAAACCCCCCCAAATCACCTTTGCTTTTGGTAGACACATTTCCGAATTTGAGTAATGTCGTTTTAGCATGCTCTCTGGTTAAGAAATTGGCTTAATCTTAGCTAGCCACGAAGAATGACACTCTTAACATAATCATTGTACCAACTAAACAAAGCCCACTGTAGGGGACAGCTTTCATGAGATTGGTAGCATGATAAATGCTTTCCAGAATCTCAACATTGACCTCGTTAACCAACCCCCAGACCTCATCCACCTAATCCAAATGCCTGAATCCACTATTACCCATTCTAGTCCACTAATGGCTCTTCAAAAACAAAGAGAAAGGGGGGAAAATCCTAAGAATTGACCATTTGATCCTGACAGGACTGAACCACTGCTCATAATCAGCAAATTCAACAATAGCTCCACCTCTGATCAGACATGTGACCAGTGGTAAAGCAGATCTTAGCACACTGAACTACTCAATACTTGGAATTATTGTTCCCTAACTATTATACTACCAACATCAAGAACATCTTTGCTTTCTTGGCAGTCAAAAGAAAAAGCACAAACAAATAGGCCTGCAAATGGATGAGACAAAACAACACCTTTGTTGTAGGGTCCTTTCGAGCAAGCCTTTTCAAGTGTTCCACCATATCCCCACCAATACCCGAATAATAAAGAGCATTAGTAAAAGGTCAGGGTCGAGCTTTATACCTTGTCGCGACTAAAGAAACGACACTGTGAGTTATGGGCTTGTAGGCTCGAAACGAAGCAAATCAGCGAGTGGCTGGGTCAGCAATCGCCAAGAATCGCCGGCGTCAGCAAGCAAGAGGAGTCGCTGGGGTCAGCAGCACAAGGAGTCGCCGGTGTCACTGTGAGTTGTGGGCTTGTAGGCTCGAACCGAAGCAAAACGGCGAGTGGCAGGGTCAGCAATTGCGAAGAATCGCCAGCATCGGCAAGCATGAGGAGTTGCCAGGGTCAGTAGGCGTCAGCGCGAGGAGTCGCAGGCGTCCACGATGAAACGGCGAACCAACGATGGACAGAGGAGTTTCCCACGTTGGAGTTCCCGGCGACTGGCGTCAGCAACCAAGTCGCCAGCTTGTTTCAGCGAGAGGGAGAGGAGTCGATCTGGGAGTGGCAGCGGCCCTATTTCAGCGAGAGGGAGAGGAGAGAGGGGGAGACATGTATCACAGGATCAAGCTTTCGGCGAAACTAGCATACAAAAACCTAAGGCTCCCGATTTTTAGATTTTAAAAATTAGTTATCAAAATTAATGAACCAGCTCAATTTAAGCTTAAGCTACTAATATCAATTTGATTTTTTATTTTATTATCAAATGTGTATTTGTCAGATAGTTATTTAATTTTTTCGCAATAATATTGTTCATTAATACCAACAAAAGCTCTTTTACAGATGAGTACATTAGTAATCTTGATCATAATAGCTTAATTTTAGTTTGGCACTCCTAATTTTAACAAAAATATAATTAGGCATAGTTTTTAAATATATATTTATGTAATCTTTTAATGAACAATACCAACATAACTTTTTACATTTCAAAATTTGTTGGTATAACTGTAATAATACCAACAGACTATTTGGTCATCGTAAATATTGTTGGTGATGTATTAACAATATCATCAGATGTATTTCTTCTGTTGTAATTTATTTGTGTTCCTTTGGTGCCAAAACTCATAGCCATTTTACCGACAAAAAAATCAATCTGATGGTAAAAATAAACTTTAACCAACAGAAAATATTATTTGTTGCTATGTTTCTGTTGCAATAAGTCCCTTTTTTTATAGTGTTTAAACATTTCACTCATGGCTACTAGACAGGACATGCTAAAGTCATATGAAGGAGTTAACTTAGTCAGACTCATTCAAAAGCATGAAGATATTATGCCATCCTAAAGTAAAATCATTTACTAGCAGTTACCACGTCACACTAAGATAGCAGCGACATCAAATTACATCACAGGGATAACGAACGAACTCGGCGTAACACTTAAATTCACATTGACATCACGAAGGGGTTAACAACAGAGCACTGAAGAACAAGAATCACGAACAACATAAACTAGCATATCATGTCGATAAGAATGACTTTGAGATGGAAATGCTAAGGCATAATGTAAGTCAACGGTTTTGATGGTGGGGAGACTTTCCCTAAAGTCCCTACTTGGAACTGATTGTCTCTTAAGTCATAGATTCATGCAAATGAATTGTTATGCCCCTAAACGAATCCTAGGCCTACGGCTTATGGGCCTACATGCTTCCGCTGCGCTACTCTGATCAAACATTTAAGGGTAGGGATACGTGAATGCAGATTTCTAGGGTCACCTTACCATGCTTCAAATATGTGTGTATGCAGTTATTCAGCTATTATGTGGAATTATAGAATTCACGAAATGCAAGCAACAACTTAGAGGTTATGCCATGTCATGAATTACAAAACGTAAATCGTCTGGATAATCAAGTCACGTACCAAACCAGACTCAAGTCAAGCAAACTCCCAAACGTGCAACAACTCATTCAAACACATAACTGGTCACAAATAACGAACTTAAATAACTATATAAGCTTCTATAGGCTTTGGACTGTATGCAATGCTATAGCTATGTTCGTTTTGAGTACGGTCGACATTAATGGTCTTATAGGTACCAGGTGAGGTCTTACGAGGTACACCTTTCCCACATGTGATTATAGGAGTCTTACTGTATGTTGCTTACCTTCGTTTACTATGTACAATTCCAAAGTCTGCTAGGTTCTTCCTCCCTTTCGCCTTCTGGGGGTATCAGGGTTCGTTCGAGCCAAAACTTCATCACCCTATTCATGAATAACAATCTGTATAATAGAATGCAAGTAATGCACTGCTTAGGAAACAATGGTAAGAAACGGGAATAGTAGGTACGCTTGCTCAATGTTTAACGAGATCCTACCACTAGCATTTAGTTTTTCAAGCATGCAAGCGAAAATATCCCCTAATTTCACTCAGACAATTCAAAATTCACAACAGCAAGGTACCATTTGTAGGATTATCAATTGTAGCAACTAATTTCCCATCATTCCTTTCCTAGCCCATTACGAAGGATTCTATCGACGCACACATCTTAGCACATACACATTTAAAAGCAACATTTGATACACATAAGGGCGAGTATTTGTGAATATAAACTGCCTCATCATCACTAACGAAAAGCTAATCCTTCGGTGTATGATAAACTTGGCTCGACAGTCAAAATGGCATTAACATCTCAAAATCTTGCGTTAAAAGGATGAAAAATAGCTTATCGATTTCGAATCTCTTTGTTTTTAATAAAAGGATGGTTAACTGCTTCTAGCTCTCTCTCTACCAACCATCAAGTACGTCTGCTGACTCCGTTATGGGTCCCGGTGAGCAAATTGTACTTCAGGGGCAAAGATGAGCTTAGAGTTGAGGCTTTTCCAATCATTCGATTTCAAATCATATGTTCTTTAAACTTTCGACTAAAATCACCAAGGCAAATAAGCGAAACAACTTTTGATTGAGCTAATACTTAACTTATCCACAAAAATACAAGCCATTCTTTCATCCAACCAATCAGCTCACTCAAGCCGCACCAAACTAGGTAAACGCACTAACATTCACATAAAACTCACATTTGCACACAGGGCAGGCATGTATCACGTCAACCTGAACACGTTGCTAGGCAACAATATGAGATGCAAGACTTAGGTTGCGGCCTATGGTCATAGGACCATGCTCTGATACCATCAATTGTAACACCCCCCAACCCTTAGAGCCAGGAGCACTACATTTTTTTAACTTTCTATTTAAATTTTAGGCCGAAATGGACAGAGTTTTTCTTAAAAACTGACCGTTTCCAGGGTAAAAGCCTTACAATAACCCCCTGTAGATCAACGGAAGCATAAAACATTTTAAAAGAAGCTCAACGGCTACACGTCGGAGTTCATAACTCAACGAGCAACTCGCTCAAAGTATATCAAACAGAATAGTTCAGTAATACAAGAGAAGTGAAAGATACAACTCAACGGTTCACACAACTGGAGTACTGGGATTTACATCCCAAACCGTAACTGATTTCAACTAAAAAGACAACTAAATAAGATGGTTGGCACGCATTCCCGTACAAAGTGACTCCTGAACCGAATACACTATATGAACTAGAATACTTGTTTACAAACGTTTACAACTCTAGGAATGCTTTACACGACTTCATTAAACACGTAAGACCCCTTCAAATGGGCACACACGACACCTTGCAAGCAAGAATAGAATCCATCTTGGCATAAGCGACTTGGCTCCTACTTGTCATGATGCAAACCTAGGGAAAAAGGGGAAAGAATAATGGGATGAGCAACCACACGCTCAGTGAGTGTCCCCCGACCCCCTTAAAACCAAAACTGTTGTAGGTAATAATATCTTTAACAGCCACATATCATGTATTCATGCTTTACTATCATATTAGGCATTCATAAGATTCTTATGGAAGTATCACTGACCATAAACTTCACTTTAACCTCTCAAACACATTTCTAGGTCTCTACATGGCCAAACTTCTTTACTAATAGGCAGTCAAACACTTAAGTAAGCATTGAGGGCTAAGCACAGAACTTTCTTTCATAGATTATGTGATATAATTTGTGATTTATGCTTTGTCTATCTATTTCACTCATATGAGATGCTAAACATATGAAGCAGGGATTATGCCATGAGCTTTCATTCGCTAAACATGCACATTCAAACTCATATGCTCCATGCATTACAAGGGCATGGCCATGCTGTACTTGGAATTTCATTTATACTGCACTTAGATTCTTATTCACATAATGTGCATGAAAATCTTTCTTTTATTTTTCTAAAAACACTTTACTTAGCCTCTTTAGGCTCATAAGAACTCTTTTCTTAGCCTCTTTGGGCTCATATTCTTAAAAGAATCTCTTTCATATTGGTCTCATAATGACCTTTAAAAACTTTCTTTCTGAAATACTTAAAAAGGCGATATGCCGACTGGTTTTCTTACTTGTCAGGAAATTACTCTGGCCATAAGATCATCATAAAGTGCTGGTTGTGAGAGATCTACACTCAATCCCAGTGAGATTAACTTACACTAAGCTCTTACTCCCGGTACGACAACTAACTTTTGGACCTTAACCCTCATCAGGGGCTCTAGAGATTACTCCCTAGGCTCGGGATTCCCCTGTTCAAGTAGATTCACTCCCATCTATTGTCCCTAAGCACTTATCTTAGCCATTTAAACTGGTCATAACGACTAATAAGTTTGCTGCCTCTCATAGTGAAATCCTTTTTCATATAACGCACTCTCTTTTTATTTAAATTCTTTAGGGATTCCCTCGTTCAAGCGAGTTCACTCCCAAAACTGCATTTGCATAGTTAAAATAAGCCATCCTTTGCTAATAGTTATGGCTATTATTAGTTGCAAACATGAAAAACTTCCTTTTTTAAAGTCACCCTCACTCGCAACAAGAAACTTGATGATATAAAGGGAGGGGGTTCGCACGTAATACATTCAAACACTCTATAATCAATCAAATAAGCCACACATGGCCTCACAATCCACAAGATTGCAGTTAATTCACAGCCCAGGCTCCCTCCTCACATAACAACCGACCACAGGAAACGTCGAACCACTCATAGTTCTGCCTCAAACCATCCAACTACCATCTTGGTTTTTAATTCGATAATCATAACATATTATTATGAAAACTTATAAAGAGATGTGTAATAGGGTTTATGCACTTACCTGGGTGAGCAGCACCATCCAACGGTGCGTTACCGCAAACATACATACATACATATATATATATATATATATCTCTATATATAACCACATTTACGTATGCGTCTACAATGCCTTAATTTGAAATAACACTTAACAAACCAACTAAAATAATCAAATAGGAATCTTATCGCATTGAAAGTGTTCATTTATTATTTCGAAGTCACGGTTCAGGCATAACTAACTAATCACACAACTATGGATTCTAGGCATACTCATTCCTTTTCGAAGCTATTAAATAAGGACAAATTAACTGAGTGTACATATATCGATTCTAAACATTAACATTTCACTTCGAAGTCATTAAACGAACATGAATTAACTGAGTGTACATGTACCGATTCTAAACATTCATATTTCATTTTGAAACTATTAAACAAACGTGAATTAACTAAGTGTACATGCATCGATTCTAAGCATTCTTATTTCATTTCAAAGCTATTAATCGAGCATGAATTAACTAAGTGTATATGTGTCGATTCTGAGCATTCATATTTCGTTTCGAAGCTATTAAACCAACATGAATTTAACTAAGTGTACATGCATTGATTCTAAACATTCATATTTCACTTCGAAGTTTTTAAACGAACATAAATTGACTAAGCGTACATGTCTCTAATCTAAATAGGCATATTTCATTTCAAAGCTACTTTTCAGGCATGTATTAACCAAATATACTTGTATCAATTCTAAACATGCATAATTCATTTCAAAGCTACCTTTCAGTCATGTATTAACTAAATATACATGAATCAATTCTAAACATGCATAATTCATTTCGAAGCTACTTTTCAAGCGTTAGTTAACTAAACTAACATATATCGATTCAAGGGATCGTTAGGTTATTTTGAAGTCACTTTCAGGCATAGACTAACTAAACTTAACATGCGTCGATTTAAACTGAATTCACATGAAACAGAACATGCATAATCCTAATCAATCTTACTAATCCTAAACTCACATGTAATGCAACTTAAAGGTTAAAACAATTTCGAAACTGCTAATACTTAGAAGGCTAGAAACACCCACCTTGAATCCAAGGTAGGGACCCAATTTGGGGTGATTTTTGGATGGCTAGAGTTCCGGTTCTGCCTCCCCCTATAGTCGGGTTGCTGACGCTGCTGGTGCTCGCCGGCATGGGCTCCACCATTGACAGTAACGATCGGGGTGGTGTGGGCTAAGGGTTTCAAAACCCCAACCATTGGACCGAGCACGCCACTCTCAACCTCGCTCCATCTCTCTCTCTCTCGCCCTCTCCGCCGGGTGTGCGGCCGTGGCTAGCTGCACACACCGTCGCCGGCACCATTATTGGCCGAACTTCGCTCTCTCTTTCTCTCTCCGGTAGTCTCACGGGGCAAGGGTTTAAGAAAAAACCCCCCTTCCCTGGCTCACGGTCTCTCCCCCCCCGGTCGTGTTTCCCCCGTGAAAGAGAAAGGGGCTTCGGCCCCTTATTTATTTATTGATTTATTTTTTGTTGTTTGCCCATTCAACTAACACCGCCAGTCTAATGTCTAATCTCGTACCTCATATCTTAACCCGAATCATTGATACGACCCTTCGTCGATTATTCGTTCTCAAATACGTCAAGGTTCGATTTAATAAACCTCGAAACTAATTCTAGGGTTGATAACCTAATTGTACTCAAGAAATGACCAAATAAATCGAATAACGATTTCAAAGGCATGGGTTAGCATTGACTCGAAAATTTTCTAAATAGTTGACGATAATAGTAATAATATAGATAGCAAAGGAATATTTTTTTAAATAAAATTATCGTTCACATAAGCACATCAATAATAATTTAACTCGTTAAGTTAATAAAAGTACAAATTTTATAACGTAGAAGGTGAGACAGCCAGGTTAACTTCAAACATAGAAGACGGGTCTTACACTCTTTTCCCCTTAAAAGAATTTTGTCCTCGAAATTCTAAAACTAAGTTCGGTCTTTCCTAGAATGTACGCACACAGGTATGATTTACCGGTAGGATTCCAAAAGGTTTGATTTTGCAAACGCTACTTCTTTTAAATCGAAGAAAATGGCTTATGGTATCCAGTCTTCTCCTCGCCAATCCTCTTCAAGCATCTACTCACTCTATTCAGGCGCCGAGGGTAAATCGCACTAAAGAGGGGCAAATGAGTTGGTGTGGACAACCATATTAAGCTTGTTTTAAAAATGAACATAGATTTTCGATAATCTAGACTCAGTTCACATGTCAAGCAATAATTCTATGCATATGCATCTATAAATGGGCATCTAAAGGCATGACAAACGGGACAATGACATCTTAAGGTCATACACTAGTAGTCTCGTTCTAAAATATGAATTCAAGTCCCCTTTGGGATCACAAGGTTAACTTAGAGATTCCTATAACACATTAGAACAATAAGAATGTCACATAACACCACACAGCATCATTTAAGTACAATAGCATCACATAACATTGCATAGTATCAGCAATTCACACGTTCTTAAGCCTAAGAGTTAGATGTAACATGAAACCTGTTAAGGCACATATGGCAGGCAGTTTACAATATAAAAGCATATATGACCGATATTTCCATTTTTTTATATCAATTCCAAATAACTTTTAAACATTTCATTCACAGCTACTAGGCAGGACATGCTAAAGTCAAATGAAGGAGTTAACGTAGTCAAATTCGTTCAAAAGCATGAAGACATGAGGTCATTCTAAAGTTAAATCATTTACGAGAAAGTTACCACGTCACACTAAGATAGCAGAGACATCAAATTGCATCACAGGGACAACGAAGGAACTCGGAGTAACACTTGAATTCACGTTGACCTCACGTAGGGGTTAACAACAGAGCACTGAAGATCAAGAATCACGAACAACATAAACTAGCATATCATCTCGATAAGAATGATTTTGAGATGGAAATGCTAAGGTATAATGTAAGTCGATGGTTTTGATGGTGGGGAGGCTTTCCGTAAGGTCCCTACTTGGAACTGATTGTCTCTTAAGTCATAGATTCATACAAATGAATGGTTATGCTCCTAGACGAACCCTAGGTCTGCAGCTTATGGGCCTACATGCTTCCGCTGTGCTACTCTGATCAAACATTTAAGGGTAGGGATACGTGAATACAGGTTTCTAGGGTCGCCTTACCATGCTTCAAATATGTGTGTATGCAGTTATTCAGCTATTACGTGGAATTATAGAATTCGCGGAATGCAAGCAACGAGTTAGAGGTTATGCCATGTCATGAATTACAAAACTTAAATCATCCGGATGATCAAGTCATGTACCAAACCAGACTTAAGTCAAGCAACCTCCCAGACGTGCAATAACTCATTCATAAAATAAATAACTGGTCATAAATAACGAACTTAAATAACTATATAAGCTTCTGTAGGCTTTAGACTGTATGCAATGCTATGACTATGTTTGTTTTGAGTACGGTCGACATTAATGGTCTAATAGGTACCAGTTGATGTAATAGCCCGACCCTAAATCATGTTTATTTATTTAATTAAGCCATGTTATTTTTCACATCTATTTATCTCATTTAATCATCCCGGTTGGGAGAATTCCTTTGAGGCTCCACTTTGCAATTCGAGTTTCATTTACCGAAAATCTTCGGAAAAATTGATAGTAGGCCTTGATATTTATGATTTAATAGATTCAATTATTTTTCATAACATCACAAAGATTTAGTTACAAACTGCGAAAAAATTTAATCGCATATGGCTTAATTTTCTTTCCGAGCCCAAATGTATTTAGGCCCAATTTTGGCCCAACAAGTTGCTATAATTAAATTAAGCTAATTACCATCATTTGTACGTAATTATAATTAGCAAAAGATATTTTTGGGGGCTTATAAATTTCAGCCAAGTGATTGAGATCACTTTTCAACCAAGTAAAAATCACAAAGCATCAAAGCCTTCACTTCTCTCCCTTCTGCCTCCTTCACGGCAACCACTAGCCACCATCCCCTTTTTACTACTGCTGCCACCAGCCCAGCCACCAGCCGCCAGTCAGCCACCACCCCAACCACCGGCAGCCATCCTCTCAACTCCCACAAGCATCATACACCACCCCTATCTTCTTTTATTCAAGCTTGAAGTGAGGTAAGCCTTAACCTAACTTTGTTAAATTTTTGATTTTATGTTGGTTTTGATCATAAATCATGTTGTATTGATATAATTGGATGCTAGTTTAATGATTTATTGTGGTTGATTAAGTCTTGGAAACAAGCAAAGATTGAGATCATATATAATCATGCAAGCTTGATGTGAAAATGATGAACTTTGAGTTCTTTTATTCAATGTTGTGATCTTTGGTATGAAAGATGGATTCAAAGTTGTTGGTAATCTTAATAAGTGATTTCAGAGGGAATTATGTGGAAAAGGGAGTTTATAATGTGGACAACAGGCTGTGAAAGACCCTAAAACAGGGGTCTGTTTGGGAAAAAAACTGGTAATGCTTGGCACAACAAACAATTATGATTTTTGGTGTACTAATATCTTGATGTGTTGGCTTTCAATATGCTTTGGAATTACTTAATTTCGAGTTGTGTGGGCAAAGTTATGGCCACTTTGCTTAAGACTGCGCGGAATACATCGAAACTGAGAACAGTTTTGAATAGTGGACTTTACGAAAACGCTGGTATTGATTGGCTCATTAAAAATTTGTGATTTTTGGTGTGTGGATATATCAATGCGTTAGCTTTCACATGCACTTTGAATTGCCTTAATCCGAGTTCTGTGGAAAACATTATGGTCATTTTGCTACGACTGTGTAGATTGAACAGAAATTGTGCACGTCTATGTTCTACCCTAATTTTAAGGACGTTACTACGTGAATCATGCTTTATGTCCTCAATAAAAGTTTTAGTGGACATTATGAGCTTTTCATATTGGAGTTTTACATCTTATTTGGAGGTCAGGTGTGAAAGATATGGATTTTCTAATACAGACCATCAAATAGTAACATGAGTGAATGCAGAAATCGTGATATTTGAAAATATTTTCAGAAGTTTCTATATAATTATAGGTATTGCAAGGAAATTACAAAGTGCAGTGAGTTCAACAAGTGTGATTATGTATAGAAGCTTACTTGGATTGAAAACCAAGTTAAATGAGCATGAAAATGAAATTTGGAAAGTGAGTAGAGTAATGACTCAAAAACAGTGTCCATCGAAACAAACTGGTGTTATTTGAGCTTTTATGAACCTCACAACACTCTCCTGACATTCAGGCTTCTATTATCCATTATTTATTTCAGAAATATCAGAAACCCATATTTCATTTATATCTATTTCATTTCAATTTGTAGTATTTCAAGTTCAATAACCCTAACTGACTTATTTTTCAGATCGTCTTGGTTTAACTTGGCTTACATTGAATCATTGGAATTGTGGAAGCCTTTTAATTAATCAATTTTCATTAAAGTTATAAATTATGTCAGTGAACATGGTTTACCAACTACATTTATCTATAATTATATTTCTTAAACAAAAATGGGGCCTAGTCTACCGTTTCCATTGTGCATAAGTATTATCAAGTGAAATATCGTTTTAAAGACTTCAGGTACGTCAATTGCCTGTATCTTCAGAAATCAGAGTTCATTTATCAAAGTGTCATGTTTGGTGAGTACATCAATGAATCAGTTTACACAGTGATTTATCAGTTAATTAGTGACCCTGTCAGTTATCATCTATAGGGCATTCGCTCTTCAGTTACCTGCGCGGTTTCAGGCCAGGTCCCCGATCGGCTTGGCAGGTGTACACCTATCCATAAATCGTAACAATATCAAAGGGTTCACTATCAGATAATAACTAGCAATGCAATTTTACATTCATCTCATTCACTGTTTTTAACTTAAAATGAATTGCAAAGCGGGCCCAACTAGTATTTCAATGATCATTTAACAATTCAGGAATACATGTACTGAGTTTCGGCTCACAGTTCGAAATGTTTTTCATGTTTTATTTGAGGCAAATGCTCAGAGAATTGCCCTCATGCTAGCAAGCAGCGGAAGAGGCTAAGTTGAGCAAGGGAATCCGTATGAATCAGCGGTGATACAGTATATGTATACTTTAAAGATGTATTTTGAATTCTTCAGTGTATAAGGATGTAGATTATATGGTGAATTATCTTACTATGGTTTATAAACCTTACATTGGTTAACACTGGATTGTGAATAAATGATCATGTGTGAATGTGTATGGTTGAGGTTATGCTTAACTATGTTATTCCAGGACACATACTTCAAGCTTGTCCTTTGAGATGGCGGTAACGCCCCTATCATTGGATTTATCAGATTACAATTGAGTGATTTATTAAGGAGAATATAAACAGTAAAACATGTTTAATTTGGGGCGTTACAGATTTGGTATCAGAGCCAGGTTGAGATTTTCTTTATGGGATATAGAGTATGGAGTTAAGATACTGAGAAAGTTGGTTAGTGAGGAATGAAGATTATTATGATATCATTGGAGATTTGTGACACTGGTAATGTCTGCTTATCTCACGCATATTCTACTCGTATATTCTTCTTTGTCAAATGGATCCATATAAAGTATATATATAGTTTGATCTCAAGCAGCAGATTTGACGGAGATTTTGAATAACAAGTTAAAGGTGTTCCAATGTATTTAGGTATGTATGGCCATATGAGCCACCCATTTGAATGGTATATTGTCCTTTAGTTGGAGTTGTTTATTTTTGGGATGCAAACCCTTGTACTCCGGGCGTGTAGCTTGTAGAGTTGTAGTCTCCGGTGTGTAGCCGTTGAGTTTGATTTGATATCCTTTTATACTTTTATTCAATGCAAGGGATGTGATGTAAGGCTTTAAGTCTGAAAATGGCCAGTTTGTAGGCGAAACTCTATCCGTTTCGCCCCAGAAATTTCAGAATCACTAACACTCGTAGCCCTAGGGTTGGAGGCTATTACAGATATGTCCTATGAAGGCCTTTGACTCATTTTGAGGTTAAATGCATAGGGAAAGCTAAGTGTAGGTAGATTACACAAGTTCAATCAACTTGACAGTTTTGATCAGTGCACAAGGTCCGACTTTGAGGTAACTTTTATCCATGATCAGTATGATTTATCGAGGGGTTTTATGTCCTAACTTTATGGCTAGGGAGATGTCTTGCATGTGAGGTAAGTTTCAAATGGAATGGAGGTCATTTGGTTATTCAAAACTACTAGACAAGTCAAAGTCTACAAACTGGGTAGAATTCTGAGGCACAAGGTCTGAGTTTAGCCCACTTACAGCTTCTGCATTCCATCAGATAGGGAAGTTTTGATTAGACTATGCATTCTAATGACCCAAGTTATAGCACATTTGGAGACCATTTGGTCAATGAAATTCAACTTAGAAGTCTGATGGTACAGACTGTCCAAGTCAGTGGGTATTGAGCTTATATTTCCTCATCATATGGGTGCCATTTTGTGCGCTTCTCGAATCTAAGTGGCAATTACTTCAATATGCCTCATTGATTGCAGATATTTTCTTCTGTAACCCAAGAATTTTATCTAAGTGAGCTATATGGGGGTTCTTGATGTAGTATCCCCTGAATTATAGGATTTTAGAGAGGCTTGTTCTATGGTATATAAGTTTGAAACCATTGACTACCTACGATTCCATACAAGAGAAACTAAGGACACATTAGGGAGACATTTTGCTTCAATCTATTGCAATTCAAGACTTGCTTAAATTGCCCAAACTTTTACAAGCAGTGTATTGACTCTACCTCCATTTGTAAAGTAGATATTACTCTAGAAAATATCTCACTGCACCTTTTGGTAACATACCATCTGCCATTGTCCTTGTTGGATTATCAACTGTTGGATACTCCTCACTTTGACCAGGGGCTTCATCTTTTTGTCTTGATGGCATCTCCCCATCCAGTTCCATCATCATTCACTCTCATGTTACATCTTCATCAGTTCTGGTCACCTTTTCCTATTTTTAGGAGCCCAATTGTTGCTAGTAGCTGGTTTATGATTGGGTTGTACCCATGTCAATAGATGATAATTTTGTAGCACGCCTAAACAGAAGGTAGATCTTAACTACACTTTGTATAGCGGCTGATTGTTGTCCAACTTGTGGAATCCATTGTTAAGGGGAACATAATGTGTCTACCTTTTTGGCTGATTCAATCTAAATTTCCTTAGGAAGATCACTTGCATAAACCTTAAGTTCGACAATCAAAATTTTTGCCATGCATTTGGATTACATCAGTGAGAAATTTTGATGGGTTACTGCCCCTTGAAAAAACGTCTTCAGCTGATTCATACTAAAGAACTCTAGAGTGGAAAGTATGGCCCAGTGGAACCTTAAGAATGGATTCTAGAATGGAGAAACTTTTCATTGTAATAGAGGTTCCAGGGGAGAAAAACGTGAACATTGGAACATTTTATCTAACTGGTGAAACCGACATTTGATGAAACACTGTTAAGAATAGACCCTTAGGGCCTGACTTCACTTGGGGCAAAATTGCGGAAGAACTAACAACACCGGTCCAAATTACCAAGTGGGAACTAACAAATGTATGTGGTGTAGTAGCCAGAGCAACTCATTATTGCCTGTTCATGAAGACTGAAGGCTGTAGATAAGGGCTCCCACCTTTGAGGCCCGCAGCTGTAGGAAGGTCATAGGTGTTGAGCAAGAAGGATACTACTACCTCTACTGCGGTAGTTATTGGAACTCTCCTTTAATTTTGAAACTATTTTGTGTATTGATTGATTCAGTTGCCACTCATTCATTTATATTCACATGATCTACCATGCAAGTGAATCTTGAGAATAAGGAGGCAGAAACCAATTATGGAATCAAGTTATCCAACGACTCTAGAGTTGAATGTTCTACCTCTCATGAACATGTGTTCATTACAGTTGGCAGGATAGTATTCCCTGGAGTTCCGATTCATTTTGACTCATCAGACTTTGATATCATTCCGGAAATGAGCTGGTTATGTACTTATGGGGTCAAGATAGATTGTGATTACCCTAAGGTTATTTCAAGAGATGAACAACGGAGAGAAATATGTGTCATGGGCAAAGAAAGGAAAAATCTTATCCTTTAAATTCTGTTGTGAAAACCAATGAGCTCTTATCTCAAGGATATATTATGTATTGGTGTTATGCTAGTAACATTCAACCGAAGGAAGAAAAGCAGAAGATATCCCTATAACTTGTGAATTTAGAGATGTTTTGCTGAAAAGTTACCGAGACTGCTCTACAAAGAGAAATTGATGTTGAGATTGAATTAATCCCTGATGCTCAACCTATCTCCAAAACCCCATATTGCATAGCCCCAATTGAGCTTAAAGAACTAAAGATTCAATTAGAGAAGTCATTACAGAAGGGATTTATCATACCACGCGTGTCACCATGGGGTGCCCCAATTTTATTTGTAAAGACGAAGAATGGAACCTGGAGGTTATGTATTGATTACAGAGACCTGAACAAGATCACCATCAAAAACACATACCCATCGCCCTAGGTAGATGACTTATTTGATCAACTGCAGGGAATAGGAGTCTTTTCTAAGATTGATTTGAGGTCAGGGTACCATCAACTTAGGATTATACTTGAGCACATACCCAAAACCACACTAAGGACCATGTTTGGGTCACTATGAATTCAGGGTCATACCTTTTGGCTTAATCAATAGCCTCGTGGCCTTTACGGATCTTATGAATAGAGTTTCAGACCATATATAGACAAGTTGTGGTGGTGTTTATAAAAGATATCTTAAAATACTCCAAGCACAGAGATGAGTATCCTGTTCATTTATGGATAGTGTTGCAGAGCTTGAGGGAACATCAATTACATAGCAGACACAAGAAGCATGAGAACTAGTTAGAAGCAATGGTATTTTTGGAATATATGGTTTCAAGGGAGGAGATTAAAGTTGATTTGCAAAAGGTGAAAGCAGTTACAAAGTGCCTAACACCCACCAATGCACTGAGACTAGGAACTTTTTGAGTTTAGTATATATTATCAAGTTTCGGGAAGGATTTGTCAATTACTATCTTCCCTGACCAATTTGTAGAAGAAAGCTACAAAGTTAGCAAGAAGATACAGTGGTACCTTATGCCTCCTGAAGTCTTATGAGAAGAATTATCCTACCCATGATCTGGAGTTAGCAGCTATAGTTTTTGAATATGGGATACCATGTAAAATCAATATTGATCATCAAAGTTTAAAGTATATATTCACTCAGAAGAAGCTCAATATGAGACCATAACATTGATTAGAATTGCTTAGAGATTTCAACTTGTTGATCCAATGTCAACCAAAAAAAGAGAAATATCGTGGCAGATGCCCTGAATAAGAAGGCACAACATACCTTGATTGCTGTAGTGATTACTCAACGGAATCTCTTAAGAGAGCTTGAAGACTTAGACATTCAATTAGTGTCGCACAGAAAGGCAAATGTTCAATTGCTGGCACTTACCTTACAGCCCTCCCTAATGGAGGAAATTAGAGTGAATCAGGATAGTGATCCCAAGCTCCAAAGAATAAAGCAAAATCTTGAAAAAGGGATTCAATTTCAATGGACTTTGTCATGGGATTCTCTCAGATATAGTGTCTGATAGACATCAGAGGTTTCAAGCCTGTTTTGGCAAGCACTTCAAAGAGCCTTTGGAACTAGATTGAACTTTAGTAGTTCTTATCATCTGGAAACGAATGGGCAAGCATCTAAAAATATCAATGAATCAAATCTTCTAAATTAAAACTTGTAGTACTTCATGACCTACGACCAACATTTGTATCTGAAGAAAGTATAGAACTCCCAGCGATCAACGTTATGATAACACTAATAGAGAATCCTATATGAAACAACAAGATAAAATGATGGCCGACATTGATGACGAAATCATCTTTTGAGTCATGAAGATCTTCTTCAGCATTCAATAAGGCGGCATATCTCAGAAGACTCTTAAAAGCATACCATTGGAATCGATAGAAAAGCTATGTTGATAAAAGAAGGAGATTCCTAGAATTTCCGGTATATGATAAAGTTTTTCAGAAAGTCTCATCAACTAAGGGTGTAAGGAGGTTGCACTGCGACCTAAATTGAGGCCAAAATCTTTTGGACTACACAATTCATTGAAAGGTCGAATTCCATAACTTGTCTACCCGATCTGCCTATATAACTCAAACATGTGCATAACATATTCCGTGTTCCTTACCTTACAACTCAGGTAGTACATTTCAGATCCTGACCATACTGTCATAATCCAATCCATTGCAGTCATTGAGGGTCTTGTGTTTCAAGAGCATCCAATTCAGATATTGGATCATAGGATTAAGCAGTTAAGTATCAAGTAGGTACCTTAAATCATGCCTTGGGCAAAACATACCTCCTCAGAAACTACTTGAGAAACTGAGGATCAAGTGAAAGTCATGTAACCATACTTATTTGGGATAACCTTGCATGATAGTCAAAGCTCATAAGTTTCGATGATGAAACTCTTTAAGGAGATAAGGCTATAATAGCCTAACCCTAAATCATGTTTATTTATTTAATTAAGCAATGTTATTTTTCACATTTATTTATCTCATTTAATCATCCTGGTTGGGAGAATTCATTTGGGGCTCCATTTTGTAATTCGAGTTTCATTTATCGAAAATTTTCGAGAAAATCGATAGTAGGCCTTGATATTTATGATTTAAAAGATTCAATTATTTGTCATAACATCACAAAGATTTAGTTGCAAACTGTGGAAAAATTTAATCACATATGGCTTAATTTTCTTTCCGAGCCCAAATGTATTTAGGCCCAATTTTGGCCCAACAAGTTGCTATAATTAAATTAAGCTAATTACCATCATTTGTACGTAATTATAATTAGCAAAAGATATTTTTGGGGGATTATAAATTTCAGCCAAGTGATTGAGATCACTTTTCAACCAAGTAAAAATCACAAAGCATCAAAGCCTTCACTTCTCTCCCTTCTTCCTGCTCCACAGCAACCACCAGCCACCATCCCCTTTTTGCTGCTACTACCACCAGCCCAGCCACCAGTTGCCAGTCAGCCACCACCCCAACCACCAGCAGCCATCCTTTCAACTCCCACAAGCATCATACACCACCCCCATCTTCTTTTATTCAAGCTTGAAGTGAGGTAAACCTTAACCTAACTTTGTTAAATTCTTGGTTTTATGTTGGTTTTGATCATGAATCATGTTGTATTGATAGAATTGGATGCTAGTTTAATGATTTATTATGGTTGATTAAGTCTTGAAAGCAACCAAAGATTGAGATCATATATGATCATGCAAGCTTGATGTGAAAATGATGAACTTTGAGTTCTTTAATTCAATGTTGTGATCTTTGGTATGAAAGATGGATTTAAAGTTGTTGGTAATCTTAATAAGTGATTTCAGAGGGAATTATGTGGAAAAGGGAGTTTATAATGTGGACAATAGGCTGTGAAAGACCCTAAAACATGGGTCTGTTTGCGAAAAAACCCGGTAATGCTTGGCACAACCAAAAATTATGATTTTTCGTGTAGTGATAGCTTGATGAGTTAGCTTTCAATAGGCTTTGGAATTACTCGATTTTGAGTTGTGTGGACAAAGTTATGGCCACTTTACTGAAGACTGCACAAAATACATCAAAACTGGGAGCAGTTTTGAACAGTAGACTTTATGAAAAAACTGGTATTGATTGGCTCATTGAAAATTTGTGATTTTTGTGTGTGGATAGATCAATGCGTTAGCTTTCACATGCATTTTGAATCGCCTTAATCCGAGTTTTGTGCAAAAAGTTATGGTCGTTTTTCTAAACTGCACAGATTGAACTGAAATTGTGCACGTTTGTGTTCTACCCTAATTTTAAGGACATTAGTATGTAAATCATGCTTTGTGTCCTAAACAACAGTTTTAGTGGACATTATGAGCTTTTCATATTGGGGTTTTACATCTTATTTCGAGGTCAGGAGTGAAAGATATAGATTTTTAAATGCAGACCATCAAACGGTAATATACAGAAATCGTGATATTTGAAAATATTTTTAGAAGTTTCTATATAATTATGGGTATTGTAAGGAAATTACAAAGTGTAGTGAGTTCAACAAGTGTGATTATGTGTAGAAGCTTACTTGGATTGAAAACCAAGTTAAATGAGCATGAAAATGAAATTTGGAAAGTGAGCAGAGCAATGACTCAAAATCAGTGCCCATCAAACCAAGCTGGCGTTATTTGAGCTTTTATGAACCTCAGAACACCTCTCCTGACATTAAGCCTTATATTGTCCATTATCTATTTTAGAAACATCAGAAACCCATATTTCATTTACATCTATTAAAATCTTTTCATTATCACCTCAATTATTCCAATGTGATCTATTTTGTTTCAATTTGTAATATTTCAAGTTCAATAACCCTAACTGACTTATTCTTCAGATCATCTTGGTTTAACTTGCCTTATATTGAATCATTGGAATTGTAGAAGCCTTTTAATTAATCAATTTTCATTAAAGTTATAAATTATGTTAGTGAACATAGTTTACTAACTACATTTATCTATAATTACATTTCTTAAAGAGAAATGGGGCCTAGTCTATCGTTTCCATTATGTATAAGTATTATCAAGTGAAATATCATTTTAAAGACTTCAGGTATGTCCATTACCTGTATCTTTAGAAATCAAAGTTCATTTATCAAAGTATCATGTTTGGTAAGTACATTAATGAATCTGTTTACACAGTGATTTATCATTTAATTAGTGACCCCTGTCAGTTATCATCTATAGGGCATTCGCCCTTTAGTTATCTGCGCGGCTTCAGGCCAGGTCTCCGATAAGCTTAGCAGGTGTACACCTATCCATAGATCGTAACAGTGTCAATGGTTCACTATCAGATAAAAACTAGCAATGCAGTTTAACATTCATCTCATTCACTGTTTTAACTTGAAATGAATTGCAAAGCGGGCCTAACCAGTGTTTCAATGATCATTTAACAATTCAGGAATGCGTATACTGAGCTTTGGCTCACAGTTCGAAATGTTTTTTATGTTTTGTTTTAGGCAAGTGCTCATAGAATTGCCCTCATGCTAGCAAGCAGCGGAAGAGGATAAGTTGAGCAAGGGAATCTGTATGAATCAGCGGTGATACAGTATATGCATACTTCAAACCTATATTTTGAATTTTTCGGTGTATGAGGATGTAGATTACATGGTGAATTATCTTACTATGATTTGTAAATCTTACATTGGTTAACACTGGATTATGAATGGATGATCATGTGTGAATGTGTATGGCTGAGGTTATGCTTAACCATGTTATTCCAGGACACATACTTCAAGCCTTGTCCTTTGGGACGGCGGTAACACCCCTATCATTGGATTTATCAGATTACAATTGAGTGATTTATGAAGCAGAATATAAATAGTGAAACATGTTTTATTTGGGGGCGTTACAGTTGAGGTCTTACGAGGTACACCTTTTCCTCAGGTGATTATAGGAGTCTTACTGTAGGACGCTTAGCTTCGTTTACTATGTACAATTCCAAAGTCTACTAGGTTCCTCCTCCCTTTCGCTTTCTGGGTGTATTAGGGCTCGTTCGAGCCAAAACATCACCCCATTCGTGAATAACTTCTGTATAATAGAATGCAAGTAATGCACGGCTTAGGTAACAATAGCAAGAAAGGGGAACAGTAGGTACACTTAGGCAATGTTTAACGAGATCCTACTACTAGCATTTAGTTTTTCAAGCATGTATGCGAAAATATCCCCTAATTTCACTCAGACAATTCAAAATTCACAACAGCAAGGTACCATTTAGTAGGATTATCAATCATAGCAACTAATTTCCCATCATTCCTTCCCAGCTCGTTACGAAGGATTCTATTGACGTACACATCTTAGCACATACACATTTAAAAGCAACATTTGATACACATAAGGACGCGTATTTGTGAATCTAAACTCCCTCATCATCACTAACGGAAAGCTAATCCTTTGGTGTAAGATAAACTTGGCTCGACAGTTAAAACGGCATTAACATCTCAAAATCCTAAGTTTCAAAGGATGAAAAATAGCTTATCTATTTCGAATATCTTTTTTTTTAATAACAGGGTGGTTAACTGCTTCTAGCTCTCTCTCTATCAACCTTCGAGTATGTCGGCTAACTCCATTATGGGGCCCGATGAGCAAATCGTACTTCAGGGGCAAAGATGAGCTTAGAGTTAAGGCTTTCCCAATCATTTAAATCCAAATCATATGTTCTTTAAACTTTCGATTAAAATCACCAAGGCATATAAGCGAAACAACTTTCGATTGAGCTAACACTTAACTTACCCACAAAAATACGAGCCACTCAGCTTACACCACAACAAATGGTTCTTTCATCCAACCAATCAGCTCACTCAAGCCACACCTAACTAGGTAAATATGCTAACATTCACATAAAACTCACATTTGCACACAGGGTAGGCATGTATCACGTCATCGTGAACGCGTTCCTAGGTAACTATATCAGATGCAAGACTCAGGTCGTGGCCTGTGGTCACAGGACCATGCTCTGATACCATCAATTGTAGCACCCCCAGCCCTAGAGCCGAGAGCGCTACGTTTTCTTAACTTTCTATTTAGATTGCAGGACAAAACGGGCAAAGTTTCCCCTGAAAACTGACGGTTTCCAGGCTAAAAGCCTTATAATAAACCCTTGCAGATTAACGAAAGCATAAAACATTTTAAAAAGAAGCTCAACGGCTACACGCTGGAGTTCATAACTCAACGAGCAACTCGCTTGGAGTAAATAAAACAGAATAGTTCATTAATATAAGAGAAGTGAAAGATACAACTCAACGGTTCATACAACTGGAGTACTTGGGTTTACATTCCAAACAGTAACTGATTTCAACTAAAAAGACAATTGACTAATAAGACGGTTGGCACGCATGCCCATACAGAGCGACTCCTAAACCGAATGCACAACATGAACTAGAACACTTGTTTATAAATGTTTATAATTCTAGAATACTTTACATGACTTCATTAAACACGTAAGACCCCTTTAAATGGGCACACACGACACCTTACAAGCAAGAATAGAATCCATCTTTGCATAAGTCACTTGGCTCCTACTTGTCATGATGTAAACCTGGGGAAAAGGGGGAAAAAGTAATGGGATGAGCAACCACACGCTTAGTGAGTGTCCCCCAACCCCCTTAAAACTAAAACTGTTGCAGGTAATAATATCTTTAATAGTCATATATGACGTGTTCATACTTTACTATCATATTAGGCATTCATGAAATTCTTATGGAAGTATCACTAACCATAAACTTCAGTTTAACCTCTCAAACACATTTCTAGGTCTCTAAATGACCAAAATTCATTGCTAACAAGCAGTCAAACACTTAATTAAGCATCGAGGGCTAAGCACAAAACTTTCTTTCATAGGCTATGTGATATAATTTGTGATTTATGCTTTGTCTATCTATTTCACTTATATGAGATGTAAACATATGAAGCAGGGATTATGCCACGAACTTTCATTAGCTAAACATGCACATTCAAACTCATATGCTCCACGCATTACAAGGGTATGGCCATACTGTACTTGGAATTTCATTTATACTGCACTTAGATTCTTATTCACATAATGTGTATGAAAATCTTTCTTTTCTTTTTCTGAAAACACTTTACTTAGCGTCTTTAGGCTCATAAGAGCTCTTTTCTTAGCCTCTTTGGGATCACATTCTTAAAAGAATCTCTTTCATATTGGTCTCATAAAGACCCTTGAAAACTTTCTTTCTGAAATACTTAAAAAGGCGATACGCCGACTGCTTTTCTTACTTATCAAGAAATTACTCTGGGTATAAGGTCATCATAAAGTGTTGGCTGGGAGAGATCTACACTCAATCCCAGTGAGATTAACTTACACTAAGCTCTTACTCCCGGAATGGCAACTAACTTTTAGACCTTAACCCTTGTCAAGGTCTCCAGGGATTACTCCCTAGGCTAGGGATTCCCCCATTCAAGCAGGTTCACTCTCATCTATTGTCCCTAAGCACTTAGCTTAGCCATTTAAACTGGCCATAACGACTAATAAGTTTGCTGCCTCTCACAGCGAAATTCTTTTTTAAAAAACGCACTCTCTTTTTAATTAAATTCTTTATGGATTCCCCCGTTCTAGCGAGTTCACTCACCAAACTGTAGTTGCATAGTTAAAATAGGCCATCATTTGCTAATAGTTATGGCTATTATTAGTTACAAACATGAAAATCTTTCTTTTTCAAACTCACCTTCACTCGCAACAAGAAACTTGATGACATAAAGGGAGGGGGTTTGCACATAACATATTCAAACACTTCATAATCAATCAATCTCAACATAAGCCACACATGGCCTCGCAATCTATGCGATTGCGATTAATTCACAACCCAGGCTCCCTCCTTACATAACAACCGACCACAGGAAACCTCGAACCACTCATTGTTCTACCTCAAACCATCCAACTACTATCTCGGTTTTCAATTCGATAACCATAACATATTATCATGAAAACTTATAAAGAGACGTATAATAGGGTTTATGCACTTACCTGGGCAAGTAGCATCATCTAGCGGTGCGTTACCGCAAACATACATATATATATAACTACATTTACATATACGTCTATATTGCCTTAATTTGAAATAACACTTAACAAACCAACTAAACTAATCAAACAGGAATCTTATCGCATTCGAGGTGTTCATTTATTATTTCGAAGTCACGGTTCAGGTATAGCTAACTAATCACACAAGTATCGATTATGGCATATTCATCCCTTTTCGAAGCTATTAAATGAGCACAAATTAACTGAGTGTATATATATCGATTCTAAACATTAACATTTCACTTTGAAGTTATTAAATGAACATCAATTAACTGAGTGTACATGTACCAATTCTAAACATTCATATTTCGTTTTGAAACTATTAAACAAACGTGAATTAACTAAGTGTACACGTATCGATTCCAAGCATTCTTATTTCATTTCGAAGCTATTAATCGAGCATGAATTAACTAAGTGTGCATGTGCCGATTCTGAGCATTCATATTTCGTTTTGAAGCTATTAAACCAAGATGAATTTAACTACGTGTGCATGCATCGATTCTAAACATTCATATTTCACTTCAAAGTTATTAAACGAACGTAAATTAATTAAGCATACAGGTGTCTAATCTAAAAAGGCATATTTCATTTCGAAGCTATTTTTCAGGCATGTATTAACTAAATATACTTGAATCGGTTCTAAACATACATAATTCATTTTGAAGCTACCTTCAGGCATGTATTAACTAAATATACATGAATCGATTCTAAACATGCGTAATTCATTTCGAAGCTACTTTTCAGGCGTTAGTTAACTAAACTAACATATATCGATTCAAGGCATCGTTAGGTTATTTCGAAGTCACTTTTAGGCACAGACCAAGTAAACTTAACATGCAGCAATTAAAACTGAATTCAGCTGAAACAGAACATGCATAATCCCAATCGATCTTACTACTCCTAAGCTCACATGCAACGCAACTTAAAGGTTAAAACAATTTTGAAACTACTAATATTTAGGATGCGAGAAACACCCACCTTGAATCCCGGCAGAGGACCCGATTTGGGGTGATTTTTAGACGGCTAGAATTCCGATTTGGCTCCCGCCACTGCCGGGTTGCTGCCGCTGCTGGTGGTCGACGGCACGGGCTCCACCATTGACGGCGACGGTCAGGGTGGTGTGGGGCTGAGGGTTTCAAAACCCCAACCGTTAGACCGGGCACGCCACTCTCAATCTCGCTTTCTCTGTCTCTCCCCTCCTCTCCCTCTTCACCGGCTGTGCGGTCGTGGCTAGCTGCACACACCGTCGCCGGTGCCATCGCTGGCCGGACTTCCCTCTCTCTTTCTCTCCGGTATTCTCACAGGGCTATGGTTTGAGAAAAAACCTCCTTCCCTGGCTCGCGGTCTCTCCCCCCCTCTCGGTCGTGTTTCCCCTGTGAAAGAGAAAGGGGCTTCAGCCCCTTATTTATTTATTTATTTATTTCTATTGCTTGCCCATTTAACTAACACCGCTAGTCTAATGTCTGATCTCATAAATCATATCTTAACCCGGGTTGTTGATACGACCGTTCGTCGATTATTTGTTCCAAATACATCAAGGTTCAATTTAATAAACCTCGAAGCTATTTCTACGGTTGACAACCTATTCGTGCTTGGGAAATGACCAAATAAATCACACAAAGATTTCAAAGGCTTGGGTTAGCATTGACTCAAAAATTTTCTAAATAGTTGACGATAATATTAATAATATACGTAGCAAAGAAATATTCTTTTTAACAAAATTGTCATTCACATGAGCACATCAATAATAATTTAACTCATAAAGTTAATAAAAATACGAATTTTATAACATAGAAGGTAAGACAGCTAGGTTAACTTAAAACAAAGAAGGCGGATCTTACACTCTTCCCCCCTTAAAAAAATTTTGTCCTCGAAATTCTAAAACTAAGTTCGGTCTTGCCTAGAATGTACACACAGAACTATGATCTACGCGGTAGGTTTCCAAAAGGTTTGATTTTGCAAACGCTACTTCTTTTAAATCGAAGAAAATGGCATATGGTATCCAGTCTCCTGCTCGCCAATCCTTTTCAAACATCTACTCACTCTATTTAGGCACCGACGGCAAATCGCACTGAAGAGGGACAAATGAGCTGGCATGGACAACCATATTGAGCTTGTTTTCAAAATGAACATAGAATTTCGATAATCTAGACCCAGTTCGTATGGCGAGCAATAATTCTATGCATATGCATCTATAGGTGGGCATCTAAAGGCATGACAAACGGGACGACGGCATCTTAAGGTCATACACTTATAGTCTCATTCTAAAATATAAATTCAAGTCACCTTTGGGATCACAACGGTTAACTTAGGGATTCCTATAACACATTAGAACAATAAGAATGTCACATAACACCACATAGCATCATTTAAGTACAATAGCATCACATAGTATTGCATAGTATCAGCAATTCAGCGTTCTTAAGCCTAAGAGTTGGATGTAATATGAAACCGGCTAAGGCACATATGGTAGGCAATTTACAATACGAAAACATATATGACCGACATTTCCATGTTTTTATATCAATTCCAAATAACTTTTAAACATTTCATTCATGGCTACTAGACAGGACATGCTAAAGTGACGTGAAGGGGTTAACTTAGTCAGATTCATTCAAAAACATGAAGATATTAGGTCATTCTAAAGTTAAATCATTTACTAGAAAGTTACCATGTCACACTAAGATAGCAGAGACATCAAATTACATCACAGGGACAACGAAGGAACTCGGAGTAACACTTGAATTCACATTGACATCACGTAGGGGTCAACAATAGAGCACTGAAGATTAAGAATCACGAACAATATAAACTAGCATGTCATGTCGATAAGAATAACTTTGAGATGGAAATGCTGAGGCATAATATAAGTCGATGGTTTTGGTGGTGGGGAGACTTTCCCTAAGATCCCTACTTGAAACTGATTGTCTCTTAAGTCATAGATTCATGCAAATGAATGGTTATGTTCTTAGATGAATCCTAGTTCTGCGGCTTATGGGCCTACATGCTTTCGCTACACTACTCTGATCAAACATTTAATGGCATGCATACGTGAATGCAGGTTTCTAGGGTCGGCTTACCATGCTTCAAATATATGTGTATGCAGTTATTCAGCTATTACGTGGAATCATAGAATTCACGGAATGTAAGCAACGAGTTAGAGGTTATGCCATGTCATGAATTACAAAACCTAAATCTTCTGGATAATCAAGTCACGTACCAAACCAGACTCAAGTCAAGCAAACTCCCAAACGTGCAACAACTCATTCATACTACACATAACTGGTCACAAATAACGAACTTAAATAAATATAAGCTTCTATACGCTTTAGACTGTATGCAATGCTATGGCTATGTTCGTTTTGAGTACGATCGACATTAATGGTCTTGTAGGTGCCAGTTGAGGTCTTACGAGGTACACCTTTCCCACAGGTGATTATAGGAGTCTTACTGTAGGTTGCTGACCCTCGTTTACTGTGTACAATTACAAATTCTGCTAGGTTCTTCATCCCTTTCACTTTCTGGGTGTATTCGGGTTCGTTCAAGCCAAAACATCATCACCCCGTTCACGAATAATAATCTGTATAATAGAATGCAAGTAATACACGGCTTAGGCAACAATGGCAAGAAAGGGGAACAGTAGGCACACTTGCGCAATGTTTAACGAGATCCTACCACCAGCATTTAGTTTTTCAAGCGTGCATGTGAAAATATCCCCTAATTTCACTCAGGCAATTCAAAATTCACAATAGCAAGGTACCATTTAGTAGGGTTATCAATTATAGCAACTAATTTCCCATCATTCCTTTCCTAGCCCATCGCGAAGGATTCTATCAACGTACACATCTTAGCACATACACATTTAAGAGCAACATTTGATACACATAAGGGTGCGTATTTGTGAATCTAAACTCTCTCATCATCACTAATAGAAAGCTAATCCTTCGGTGTAAGATAAACTTGGCTCAACAGTCAAAACGGCATTGACATCTCAAAATCTTGAGTTTCAAAGGATGAAAAATAGCATATCTATTTCGAATCTCTTTGTTTTTAATAAAAGTGTTAGAATGTATAAAGTTTTGATGATAACAAATCCAAGTGTTGTTGTTGTTGCTCCAAACAGGCTTTCCAAACAGGACCTTACTGCTGTTCTCAATGTATTAAAACTGCTTGACTAATGGTTTATCAAGAACAGGTACTCAAGTCAGCAATGTAAGAACACCTGTGAGGAACAGGTTCTGTGAGGTGTTTTGAAGCATATCCTGAGAAGTGTTTGAAACATAAGATATGTGCAGCTGTGACAAACAGGTTCCGTGCGGTGTTTGAAGCATATTCTGTGAAGTGTTTGCAGCAAAGTCGTTCTACAAGATGACTAGTGGTTACAACAAGATGTCTTGATTTGATTTGGTTTTATATTTTTAGACTCTTGTTAATATGCCAATTAGAAAGTTTTAATTTACCACTCACTGGAAACGGTTTTGCTTTTCGGAAAATATTTCGGATCACCCTTCAGAACAACCCTGGAAACAGGGCGATCAGGGTGTTTCCAGAATAAGCTGCGAAAAACTGCTTTGCACGATTTTTATCTTTTGGATTTTGAGCAGCTTCTTCAAAGATTTGCAAGAAAGATTTTTCTATGGAGTATCTTATTCTTTGCCCTAAAAAACGGTTATCAAAAATCTTAAGCGATTTGCAAAATCTTTTTGAATAAAAAGAATATCCAATTTTTGGCAAGTGGATAAGGTAGTTGAGAAAAACATGGGCTAGCTGTTGAAGAACACCGCCTTATGCACGCGGTTCAGGAAGTGTTTCAGCTCATGTCACCTTACCCCTTGCAGCTAAAGGATTCTATTTTCTCTAGGATTTTAGTTTCCAAAAATTTCAGAAATAGTTTTTCCATCCCTTGTGGGTAAAGGATTCTATATTCTTCAGAATTTTTTAGTTTCCAAAAATTTGATGAATTGTGTTCCAAGCACTATAAAAGGCGGCTTCTTACAATCTTGGATACGTCGGTTTTCAAAGAGAGAAAAAATTTGAGTTCATGAGCTAAAACGTTTTGAAAAGAAAACTGAGCCTTATGAGTAAATTAATTGAGCTTTCAAAGTTGGCATACTAGGACTTCATTGTACCCTATATTAGCTTAGTTGAGAAGCATTGTAATAGGGTGTTTTTTCTTTACATTCTTCTTTCACAAGAGTGAGTAGAGTGTGTGTCCAAATCAAGGGGATTTTGGACGTGGGGTAACTTGTCTTAGGGAAGACAGGTTACGTGTGTTACAAGTTGTAACAAGGTGTGTTACTATTGTAATGTGATTAGCCCGTTTAGTGAAGTGTTTAAATCCTACACGAGGTAGGTCGTGGTTTTTAACCTCAGTTGGGCTAGAGGTGTTTTCCACGTAAAAATCCTGTGTCCATTATTTCCGCATTCAATTTTGTTGGATTTTCGCTTCTGCTTATCTCAGAAACAACCTGTGCGAACAGGGTCTAAGATTGTTTGTCAGCAACTTGCAAAAATAGGACACCACAATTCACCCCCCTCTTGTGGTTGTGTACTCTCTAATTCAACAAGTGGTATCAGAGCAGGTTCTCCTTTGAAAAGCTAACACCTTTAAGAGATCCTTGAAGATGAGTACTCCACAAGGCATGCTTGAAGGTCAATCCATAACCCGTCCACCATACTTTAATGGCCAACACTATAGTTGGTGGAAGAATAGGATGGAAAACTACATCCAAGCCGAGGACTATGAGTTGTAGATGCTCATCAAGCATGGACCACTCATCCCTAAGAAAACAACTGAAGATGGAAAGTCAATCCCCAAGGAGCCTAAGGAGTTCAATGCTGAAGATTACAAGATGATGGAGAAGAATGCCAAGGCCAAGAAACTCCTATATTTTGGCCTAGGTCCTAATGAATATACTCGCATATCTGAATGTGAGTTGGCCAAAGAAATCTGGGATGCTTTGCAGGTATCTCACGAAGGGACCAATCAAGTGAAGCAATCCCGGATTGAATTTGAATTGCTTATGAGAAAGTATGAGCTGTTCGAGATGGGTGATCGGGAAAGTGTGATGGACATGTACACTCGCTTCACTCACATAACGAATGAGTTGAAATCCTTGGGAAAATCCTTCACCACCGAAGAATTGGTAAGGAAGATCCTAAGAATTTTACCTCATTCTTGCGAAGCAAAAGTAACGGCCATCCAAGAAGCTAAGGACATGAACAAGATCACCCAAGATGAGCTGATTGGAAATCTCCAAACATATGAACTTAGGAAATATTCTTAACCGAAAGATGAGACTAAGAGAGAACGAGGTCTTGCACTAAAGGCCTTAGAAGATGATTCTGACTCTGAGGAGGAGGAGATTGCCATGATGACTCAAAAATTTAAGAAGTTCTTCAAGAAAGTCAAAGAAAACATCAAAAGAAAGGACTTCGGCAAAGCCAGGAACACCCCTCGGGAACAGTTCACTGGGTGTTTCAAGTGTGGTAAGCTGGACCACATTGTGAGAAACTGCCCACTGCACAAGGAAGAACAAGAACCCGAACACCCCAGAAAACAGGGGAGGAAACAGGGTGTAAGCAGCTCAGCGAAAAGGTTCTCAAAAGCTATGCTCGCGGCCTAGGGAGATTCAAGTGAGGATGAGGAAGGGTCTGAAGCTGGGGAAGCTGATGTAGCACTCATGGCAAGGAGTGACACTGATTCAGATGATGGGTCAACGGATAGTCTGACTCAACTCAAGAACAAGGTACGTGGTCTAAATAAATCAACTCTTGAGAAATTAGTGTACAATATAATGGATATATGTGCTGAATTAAAAGGGGATGTTCAAGATTTAGAACTTGAAAATGAAACCCTTAAATTAGAAAAGCTTGAAGTTGACAAAGAGACTCTTGCCTTGCATGAAAACATCAATGTGCTTAAAGAAACTCTACTCATGAAAGAAGAGACTTGTTCCACTAAACTGACTGAGCTAGAAAAAGAATCTCTTGACTTAAAAGGTAAGGTCGAGTCTTTGCTGGAAGAAAACAGAAACTTGCTTGAAAAAATAAAACACTTAGAATCGGACCTTGCCGCAAACAAGCTCTGGAACAGGTCCTCAAGGGCGTTGGAATGGTTAAACACTCATCATAGTCAAAATAGAAGAGGACTAGGTTTTGTGCCTAAGATGACCTACCCAGTGAATAACAAATATGTTGGATTACCTGAAAATATTGTTTGTTTTCATTGTGGTAAAACGGGGCATTATCGATATGCTTGTCCTATAAGAAAGTATGCCATTAAAAAGAACTCAGTGCATGTAAAACAAATGTGGGTTAGGAAAGATGAGATTTACACGTCTAAAGGAATGGGACCCACGTGGATCTAGATTCCCAAAACTAACCCTTGATTTGATTTGCAGGCTGAAGTGAGAGAGAACAACCCAGCAAACAACCCAGCAAACAGTGCAGGAAACAGTCTAGGGAACAGGCAGCTGTGGTATGTTGACAGTGGGTGTTCGAGGCATATGACTGGTGAAAAATCCAATTTTTTCTCACTTACAGCATCAGAAGGAGGGAGTGTAGCATTTGGAAACGGCAAATATGGGACAATTGTCGGTATAGGTAAGATAGGTGAGTCACTCTCCCATTCAATTGACAATGTTTATTTTGTGGATGGTTTAAAACACAACTTGCTAAGTGTGTCCCAACTGTGTGACAAAGACAACCTAGTAGTGTTCTCTCCAACACGTTGCTTGGTTGTAAACATGAACACAGGAGATGTTGTGTTGAGGGGGAAGCGACACAAAAATGTTTATAAAGTGTGTATTTCTACTCTTCCCCAAAATAATTTGACTTGTTTGAGTGCCTTAAAAGATGATGTTATGCTTTGTCACAAAAGACTAGGTCATGCAAGCCACTCTCTTTTGAACAAACTTGTAACTAAAGATTTAGTAGTTGGCTTACCTTCCATCAAATTTAATGATGACAAGGCATGTGATGCATGTGCCAAAGGCAAACAAGTCAAAAATTCATTTAAGTCTAAAAAGTGTATAAGCACTACTCGACCCCTTGAATTAATACATATGGATCTATGTGGTCCAATGAGGATCATGAGCCGAGGTGGCAAGAGGTATGTGCTTGTGATAGTGGATGACTACTCTCGTTTCACTTGGACTTTGTTTTTGGCTTCTAAAGATGAAACTTTTGAAAAATTTCTTGCTTTCATTAAAAAGACTGAAAAGAGGGTAGGACACTCTTTGGTATGCATAAGGTCTGACCATGGTACAGAATTTGAAAATTCGAGCTTTATTGACTATTGTAATGAGCATGGTGTTGATCACAATTTTTCAGCTCCAAGAACACCCCAACAGAACGGGGTGGTAGAGCGCAAAAATCGTACTCTAGAGGACATGACTAGAACAATGCTTGTTGCTAGTGGTCTTCCTAGAAATTTTTGGGCTGAAGCTTTAAACACATCATGTTACATTATAAATAGATGCATGATTAGACCTGTTCTTAACAAAACTCCTTATGAGATCCTCAAAGGAAGAAAACCAAATATTTTGCATTTGAGAGTTTTTGGGTGTAAATGTTTTGTGCATAATAATGGAAAGGATGCCTTAGGAAAATTTGATCCAAGGAGTGACGAGGCAATATTCCTCGGTTACTCCTCACATAGTAAGGCATACAAAGTGTTTAATAAGAGAACCTTGTGTGTTGAAGAAAGTGTGCATGTGCTTTTTGATGAAACTAACTCTCTAAGTGAGAATGATGCACAGGAGGAAGACCTCGAACTAGGTCTTGTTAAAAAAGACATGCTGCTTCAAGATGAACCAGGTAAGGATCAACCTGAGAGATCAAGGCCTGAAGCTGTTCTTCAGGAAGGTAGGCACGGTGTGAACCAAACAGGGGAAACACGGTGGAACCCTGTTCGGGACAACATCAGCCGAACCCTTCTGAGATAATTTCAGGAACAAGCTCTCAAACAGGCTTGGGAACAGGACCTAAACTTGTTTCGCCAAGTATTCCAGCTAGGATGGAGAGCATATCTGTGAACCTACTTTCACCACGATCATGGAAATACCAAAGTTCACATCCTCTTGATCAAATTTTGTCTGATATTAATGCAGGAGTTCAAACTAGATCTAGGCTTAAAAATTTTTATGCTTTCTATGCTTTTCTCTCAAAAATTGAGCCTAAGAATATTAATGAAGCTCTTGCAGATTCAGATTGGTCACAGCCATGCAAGAAGAACTCCATCAGTTCGAAAGAAACAAGGTATGGCACCTTGTGCCACGGCCAGAGGATAGAACAATCATTGGAACCAAGTGGGTGTTCCGTAACAAGCTAGATGAGTGCGGAACAGTCACTAGGAACAAGGCCCGGCTGGTGGTTCAAGGCTACAACCAAGAAGAGGGAATTGATTATGAAGAGACTTTTGCACCTGTTGCAAGGATGGAAGCCATTCGAATCTTGATAGCTTTTGCAGCCCACATGGAGATCAAGTTATATCAAATGGATGTTAAAAGTGCGTTTCTAAATGGGTACCTTAAAGAGGAAGTGTATGTCAAACAACCCCCCGGTTTTGAAAGTGATGAATTTCCTAACAATGTTTTCAAACTTGACAAGGCACTTTATGGTTTAAAACAAGCTCCTAGAGCTTGGTATGAGCGGTTGTCAAGCTTTTTATTGGAAAATAATTTTGCAAGAGGCAAGGTAGACAATACCTTATTTCTAAAATCTAAGGGGGAACATTTGTTGATTGTCCAAGTATATGTCGATGACATCATATTTGGTGCAACTCATCATGAATTGTGCAATGAATTTTCAAAAATGATGAGGAGTGAGTTTGAAATGAGCATGATGGGTGAGCTTAATTTCTTTTTAGGCTTGCAAATCAAGCAAACTTCAAACGGCATCATGATCCATCAACAAAAGTATATTAAGGAATTACTTAAGCGTTTTGGGATGGAGTCAGCTAAGCCCATTGATACTCCCATCTCTCTTTCAACTAGGTTGGTAATGGATGATGGTAGTCCCTCAGTTGAGGAGAAATCCTATAGGGGCATGATAGGGTCACTCTTATATCTAACTGCTAGTAGACCTGACATTGTTTTTAGTGTTGGTCTATGTGCACGTTTTCAGTCAAACCCTAAAGAAACTCATCTAAAGGCTGTTAAAAGGATTTTTAGGTACTTAAGACATACACCTGATCTAGCCTTATGGTATCCTAAAGGTTGCAACTTTGATCTTGTTGGGTATGCTGATGCTGATTACGCAGGTTTCTTGGTTGATAGGAAAAGCACCTCAGGTATGGCTCACTTTCTTGGACCTTGTTTGGTATCTTGGGCAACCAAGAAACAACTCTCTGTTGCCTTGTCCACAGCAGAAGCTGAGTATGTGGCAGCTGCATCTTGTTGTGCTCAGTTATTATGGATAAGACAACAACTCAAGGACTTTTGTGTTGACATAGGATGCATTCCTATTTATTGTGACAATACAAGTGCAATTAACATTGCCAAAAATCCATGTCAACACAAAAGAACAAAACATATTGACATTCGTCATCATTTCTTGAGAGACAATGTTGAAAAGGGAGTGATCTCAATGAATTTTTGTGCCACTGAAAATCAAATTGCTGATATATTCACAAAGGCATTGAGTAGAGAACAATTTGAAAGGAATAGACTCGAACTAGGCTTAATTAGAACAACCTGACCAACCTGTTCTCTCTCCTTGTTTGCAAAATTTAAAAGTGACGGGTACAACATGTTAAATTTTTGTTTGCAATCAACTTGGGTGCTATGTTTAGCATATGTGAGGTTTGCAACTTGCTGACACTCGTTGAGGTCTAATGAGATTGCCCTTATTGTCCAATGTTACCGAGTAAGGAACCTCAAGAACAAGCATCAGGAACAGGTACGCCTCTTGTTTGTCAAATGTGTGCAATAAATTGAAAACTGCTAATCTCTTCCCGAGGCGTGCGCAATAAATGCTAAAGTCCGTTGCAAAAACGGGCAAAATCTTTTAAAGATTTCGCACGTCTCTCTCTCCCTTTAAAGCTCTTGCTCAATCTCTCACCTCCACCGAAACTCTCTCGCTTTGAAACTCTGTTCAACAAACCCTAATCTCTCTCCTTCCTCTGAAAAATGGCGTTCCCCATTAGCTTCGAGAGCTCCTCGACCTCGATCCAGGGCAACCAGACACAGGGCACTGCCTTGCAAACATCCATAGCCCTGTTTGCACCTACATAATTTCTGACGGCCCTCATGGAAGGTAAAAATACTGAACCTCCTCGACCCATTGCCTATAAACCTTTAGGGTTTTTGAAAAGTATCGACCTTAGAACAGTGAATTTGAAATTGGAAGACATCCCGTACAAATTTGGGTGGGAATTGATTTTGTTTGGTGAAACGGGCGCATGTCAACCCCAAGAACTTGTTAGGGCATCTAAAAGAGAAATTGGAGCTTTAGATGAATTCTTTCTGTTGGACCATGTGTTAGATGACATCAATTCGTTTGGGCTGTTTCCTAAGCAGGAAACAGGGTCAGAAACAGGGCCTGATGTTTTTTGGGATGACCTAGGGGAGGATTTGTCAAAAGAAGAAGGGGGAAGTAGTGGTCAAATGGAGGAGTCTCCTGTTAAGCCTACACAAGCCACACCGGTACACAAACCGGTGAGAAACGCAAAAGGTACAAAATTGTGGCTAGGCGTGCTAGAGTACCAAGAACACGACCACCATGAAGGCCTAAAAGTGGCCAGACTGAAGCGCCCTCAAAAAGTGAACCCCCTGTCAAACCAAAACCACAAATCCCCTCTTCGGCCAAACCCACAAACAGACCCACAAGAAAATCAGCCCGAATAGCTTTTCATTCCACTTCTCGTCCTGCCAAACAGTCAGCCCCTGTTATTGAGGAGATTGATTCCTCCTCTGAGCCTTCATCAGATAGCGACACTGAGAACACTGCCTTCAAACAGGGCACGCCCGTGTTCTCAGAGTCCTCAGAGGATAAGCCTCTTCCTATACCAAAACCATCAACCCTCAAAACTCCCAAGAGAAAAGCCTCCCTCAAACATGCCTCCACCCAAGACCCTCCTACTGAGCCCCAACCTAAACGAGCCAAGAAATCTACCCCGTCCGCAATCTCAGCCAAACTGACCCAATTGATTTAGAGACGAGTTGTCAGGGGCAAAATTATTAAGGTCAAGTATTTTGAGGAACAGGGTCTCGGGGTGTTTCTGTACAAGCTGCATGCACAGGGGTGGTATGAGTTGTTTACAAACACCAGCTGGGGTGTTCTGTACGTGAGTTGGCAGAGTTCTATGCCAACTGCACTATCATCGAAGGAGTGGTGACAAGTATTGTTAATGGGAAGCAGCTTCGCTTTGATGCGAAGATATTAGGGAACATTATGGGGATTCCCTCCATGGGCTTTGATATATATGTGAGAGAAGACAAGACTATTCTAGGGACAGCCAGGCTGCTGGAGCTCTCCCAGAAATTTAGCCAGCAATCAAGCCTCCAAACACCCAAGTCCGTGAAGAAAGGGGACATGACATCGCTCCATCAATTAATATTCTGGTTTATCATCAAGAATGTCATCCCCAGGGGCCAAGGTCGCAATCTTGCTGATGCCATGGATCAATGTTTGATGGATCTGATGGACAAGGAAGAGCAAATCAACCTTCCTGCTATCATGATTCGCCACATAGCAAGAATTACAAATGCCTCCAGGGAACATAACCTAGGATATGGCTTCTTCTTGACTAGTGTGTTTGAGCACTTTGGGGTGACTCTGCAGAAGAAGGTGGGTGCTCAGTTCATTGATGAGATTGGGAGTAACACCCTTATGGGGTGTGGATACACTTTGGTTGAGGGGTCTGCCTCAGAACAGGGGACCAAAACACCCCGTCCTCCTGTTCCTGGCAGTTCCTCAGTCAAGCTTGAGGCTGCTTTGGAAGAAAACTCTCGACTCAGTGCTGAGCTTACTGCGGTAAAGGCTGCCCTGGACGAGGAAAAGGCTCTCAATGCAAAACGCCATGAAGATATCCTCGCCCTTCTCTCTTCCCTCTCAGCAAAATTTTCCCCTCCTGCTCTCTAATCACCCCCCATCTGTTGTTCTCATAGCCTGTTCTCACTTCTCTTGGTGAATCAGTTTGTACTCTGTTGCACTCTTTTGATGAATGACAGGATATCTTGTTTTTTGATTGGCTTTGCCTTGCTTGCTTTTTGTTGTGAATTGCTTGTGTGTGACTAGGATGGCCAATCTCATTACCGTACCAAAACACTTGAGTGTATCGCCTGTTGACTTTCCTCCATTACCCAAGTGGTGGTGATAGCAAACACCCTCTGTTTGACTGTTCGCCCCTACTTTTTAATGATGCCAAAAGGGGGAAGATAGGTTGACCAATATTGTTTTAGTTCTGCCATGGACGAGTTAATTTTCTTACAATCTTTTCGATACTAACTGCTTCATGTGAATTTGAATAATTGGTACAAATCACTTAAATTGCCCTTGAAAGTCAATATGGTCACTTGGTTTGTCATCATCAAAAAGGGGGAATTTGTTAGAATGTATAAAGTTTTGATGATAACAAATCCAAGTGTTGTTGTTGTTGCTCCAAACAGGCTTTCCAAACAGGACCTTACTGCTGTTCTCAATGTATTAAAACTGCTTGACTAATGGTTTATCAAGAACAGGTACTCAAGTCAGCAATGTAAGAACACCTGTGAGGAACAGGTTCTGTGAGGTGTTTTGAAGCATATCTTGAGAAGTGTTTGAAACATAAGATATGTGCAGCTGTGACAAACAGGTTCCGTGCGGTGTTTGAAGCATATTCTGTGAAGTGTTTGCAGCAAAGTCGTTCTACAAGATGACTAGTGGTTACAACAAGATGTCTTGATTTGATTTGGTTTTATATTTTTAGACTCTTGTTAATATGCCAATTAGAAAGTTTTAATTTACCACTCACTGGAAACGGTTTTGCTTTTCGGAAAATATTTCGGATCACCCTTCAGAACAACCCTGGAAACAGGGCGATCATGGTGTTTCCAGAATAAGCTGCGAAAAACTGCTTTGCACGATTTTTATCTTTTGGATTTTGAGCAGCTTTTTCAAAAATTTGCAAGAAAGATTTTTCTATGGAGTATCTTATTCTTTGCGCTAAAAAACGGTTATCAAAAATCTTAACCGATTTGCAAAATCTTTTTGAATAAAAAGAATATCCAAGTTTTGGCAAGTGGATAAGGTAGTTGAGAAAAACATGGGCAAGCTGTTGAAGAACACCGCCTTATGCACGCGGTTCAGGAAGTGTTTTCAGCTCATGTCACCTTACCCCTTGTAGCTAAAGGATTCTATTTTCTCTAGGATTTTAGTTTCCAAAAATTTCAGAAATAGTTTTTCCATCCCTTGTGGGTAAAGGATTCTATATTCTTCAGATTTTTTAGTTTCCAAAAATTTGATGAATTGTGTTCCAAGCACTATAAAAGGCGGCTTCTTACAATCTTGGATACATCGGTTTTCAAAGAGAAAAAAATCTGAGTTCATGAGCTAAAACGTTTGAAAAGAAAACCGAGCCTTGTGAGTGAATTAATTGAGCTTTCAAAGTTGGCATACTAGGACTTCATTGTACCCTATATTAGCTTAGTTGAGAAGCATTGTAATAGGGTGTTTTTTCTTTACATTCTTCTTTCACAAGAGTGAGTAGAGTGTGTGTCCAAATCAGGGGGATTTTGGACGTGGGGTAACTTGTCTTAGGGAAGACAGGTTACGTGTGTTACAAGTTGTAACAAGGTGTGTTACTATTGTAACGTGATTAGCCCGTTTAGTGAAGTGTTTAAATCCTACACGAGGTAGGTCGTGGTTTTTAACCTCAGTTGGGCTAGAGGTGTTTTCCACGTAAAAATCCTGTGTCCATTATTTCCGCATTCAATTTTGTTGGATTTTCGCTTCTGCTTATCTCAGAAACAACCTGTGCGAATAGGGTCTAAGACTGTTTGTCAGCAACTTGCGAAAATCGGACACCACAATTCACCCCCCCTCTTATGGTTGTGTACTCTCTAATTCAACAAAAAGGATGGTTAACTGCTTCTAGCTCTCTCTCTATCAACCTTCGAGTACATCTGCTGGCTCCATTATGGGGCCTGATGAGCAAATCGTACTTCAGGGGCAAAGATGAGCTTAGAGTTAAGCATTTTCCAATCATTCGAATCCAAATCATGCGTTCTTTAAACTTTCGATTAAAATCACCAAGGCATATAAGCGAAACAACTTTCGATTGAGCTAACACTTAACGTATCCACAAAAATACGAGCCACGCGACCTACACCCTAGCAAACGGTTCTTTCATCCAACCAATAAGCTCACTTAAGCCGTACCTAACTAGGTAAATGCGCTAACATTCACATAAAACTCACATTTGCGCACAGGGTAGGCATGTATCATGTCATCGTGAATGCGTTCCTGGGCAACTATATGAGAGGCAAGACTTAGGTCGCGGCCTATGGTCGCAGGACCATGCTCTGATACCATCAATTGTAACACCCCCAGCCCCTAGAGCCGGGAGCGCCACGTTTTCTTAACTTTCTATTTAAATTTTAGGGTGAAACGGACAGAGTTACCCCTAGAAACTAGCCGTTTCCATGCTAAAAGCCTTGCAATAAACCCCTACAGATCAACGGAAGCGTAAAACATTTTAAAAAAAGCTCAACGGCAACACGCTGGAGTCCATAACTCAACGAGTAACTCGCTCGGAGTACATAAAATAGAATAGTTCATTAATACAAGAGAAGTGGAAGATACAACTCAACGGTTCACACAACCGGAGCACTGAGGTTTACATCCCAAACCGTAACTAATTTCAACTAAAAAGACTACTGATTAATAAGATGGTTGGCACACATGCCGTACAGAGCGACTCCTAAGCCGAATATACTACATCAACTAGAATACTTGTTTACAAATGTTTACAGTTCTAGGAATGCTTTACATGACTTCATTAAACACGTAAGACCCCTTCAAATGGGCACGCACGACACCTCGCAAGCAAGAATAAAATCCATCTTGGCATAAGTGACTTGGCTCCTACTTGTCATGATGCAAACCTGGGGAAAAAGGGAAAAGAGTAATGAGATAAGTAACCACACGCTCAGTGAGTGTCCCTCGACCCCCTTAAAACCAAAACTGTTGCAGGTAATAATACATTTAATGGTCACATATCACGTATTCATACTTTACTATCATATTAGGCATTCATAAAATTCTTATGGAAATATCACTAACCGTAAACTTCACTTTAACCTCTCAAACACATTTCTAGGTCTCTACACGACCAAACTTCATTACTAACAGGTAGTTAAACACTTAAGCAAGCATCGAGGGCGAAGCACAAAACTTTCTTTCATTTGCTATGTGATATAATTTATAATTTATGGTTTATATATCTATTTCACTCGTATGAGATGCTAAACATATGAAGCAGGGATTATGTGACGAACTTTCATTAGCTAAACATGCACATTCAAACTCATATGCTCCATGCATTACAAGGGTATGGCCATGCTGTACCTGGAATTTCATTTACACTGCACTTAGATTCTTATTCACATAATGTACATGAAAATCTTTCTTTTCTTTTTCTGAAAACACTTTGCTTAACCTCTTTAGGCTCATAAGAACTCTTTTCTTAGCCTCTTTGGGATCATATTCTTAAAAGAATCTCTTTCATATTGGTCTCATAATAACCTTTAAAAACTTTCTTTCTGAAATACGTAAAAAGGCAAAACACCGACTGCTTTTCTTACTTATCAGGAAATTACTCTGGGCATAAGATCATCATAAAGTGCTGGTTGGGGGAGATCTACACTCAATCCCAGTGAGATTAACTCACACTGAGTTCTTACTCCCATGATGGCAACTAACTTTTGGACCTTAACCCTCATCAAGGCCTCTAGGGATTACTCCCTAGGCTAGGGATTCCCCCACTCAAGCAGGTTCACTCCCATCTATTGTCCCTAAGCATTTATGTTAGCCATTTAAACTGACTATAACGACTAATAAGTTTGCTGCCTCTCACAACGAAATCCTTTTTCATACAACGCACTCTCTTTTTGTTTAAATTCTTTAGGGATTCCCCCATTCAAGCGAGTTTACTCCCAAAACTGCATTTGCACAGTTAAAATAGGCCATCATTTGCTAATAACTATGGCTGCTATTAGTTGCAAACATGAAAAACTTCCTTTTTCAAACTCACCCTCACTCGCAACAAGAAACTTGATGACATAAGGGGAGGGGGCTTGCACATAACACATTAAAAGACTTTGTAATCAATCAATCTCAACATAAGCCACACATGGCTTCGCAATCCATACGATTGCGGTTAATTCACAACCCAGGCTCCCTCCTCGCATAACAACCAACCACAGGAAACCTCGAACCACTTATAGTTTTACCTCAAACCGTCCAACTACCATCTCGGTTTTCAATTCGATAATCATAACATATTATCATGAAAACTTATGAAGAGATGTGCAATAGGGTTTATGCGCTTACCTGGGCAAGCAGCACCGTCCTACGGTGCATTACTGCAAACATACATATATATATATAACCACATTTACATATACGTCTACAATGCCTTAATTTGAAATAACACTGAACAAATCAACTAAACTAATCAAACAGGAATCTTATCACATTCGAGGTGTTCATTTATTATTTTGAAGTCACGGTTCAGGTATAACTAACTAATCACACAAGTATCGTTTCTAGGCATACTCATTCCTTTTCGAAGCTATTAAATGAGCACAAATTAACTGAGCGTACATATACCGATTCTAAACATTAACATTTCACTTTGAAGTTATTAAACGAACATGCATTAAGTGAGTGTACATGTACCGATTCTAAACCTTCATATTTCGTTTCGAAACTATTAAACAAACGTGAATTAATTAAGTGTACATGTATCGATTCTAAGCATTCTTATTTCATTTCGAAGCTATTAATCGAGCATGAATTAACTAAGTGCACATGTGTCGATTCTGAGCATTCATATTTCATTTTGAAGCAATTAAACCAACATGAATTTAACTAAGTGTGCATGCATCAATTCTAGACATTCATATCTCACTTCGAAGTTATGAAACGAACGTAAATTAACTAAGTGTACATGTATCTAATCTAAAAAGGCATATTTCATTTCGAAGCTATTTTTCAGGCATGTATTAACTACACATGCTTTAATCAATTCTAAACATACATAATTCATTTCGAAGCCACCTTTCAGGCATGCACTAACTAAATATACATGAATCGATTCTAAACATGCATAATTCATTTCAAAGCTGCTTTTCAAGCGTTAGTTAACTAAACTAACATATATCGATTCAAGGCATCGTTAGGTTATTTTGAAGTCACTTTCAGGCGTGGACTAACTAAACTTAACATGTATCGATTTAAACTGAATTCAGCTGAAATAGAACATGCACAATCCCAATCGATCTTACTAATCCTGAACTCACATGCAACCTAACTTAAAGGTTAAAACAATTTTGAAATTACTAATACTTAGGAGGCGAGAAACACCCACCTTGAATCCAAGCTAAGGACGCAATTTGGGGTAATTTTTTGCGGCTAGAATTCCGAGTCTGCCTCCCCCTACTGCGGGGTTACTGCCACTACTGGTGGTCGCCAGCATGGGCTCCATCCTTGACGGCGGCGGTCAAGGTGGTGTGGCGCTGATGGTTTCAAAACCCCAACCATTGGACTGAGCACGCCACTCTCAGTCTCGCTCGATCTCTCTCTCCCCCTCTTTGCTGGGTGTGCGGCCGTGGCTAGCTCTACACACTGTCGTCGGCGCCATCACCGGCGGGACTTCCCTCTCTCTCTCTCTCTCCGGTTGTCTCACGGGGCTATGGTTTGAGAAAAAACCCCCCTTCCCTGGCTCGCGGTCTCTCCCTCCCTCTCGGTCGTGTTTCCCCCCTGAAAGAGAAAGGGGCTTCGGCCCCTTATTTATTTATTGATTTTTTTTCATTGCTTGCCCATTCAACTAACACCGCCAGTGTCTAATCTCGTAAATCATATCATAACCCGAGTCGTTGTTACGGCCCTTCGTCGATTATTTGTTCTCAAATACGTCAAGGTTCGATTTAATAAACCTCGAAACTATTTCTAAGGTTGACAACCTCATCATACTTGGGAAATGACCAAATAAATCAAATAGCGATTTCAAAGGCTTGGGTTAGCATTGACTCGAAAATTTTCTAAATAGTTGACGATAATATTAATAATATAGATAGCAAAGAAATTTTTTTTAATAAAATTATCGTTCACATAAGCACATCAATAATAATTTAACTCGTAAAGTTAATAAAAATACAAATTTTATAACGTAGAAGGTAAGACAGCCAGGTTAACTTAAAACAAAGAAGGCGGGTCTTACACTCTTCCCCCCTTCAAAGAATTTTGTCCTCGAAATTCTAACACTAAGCTCGGTCTTTCCTAGAATGTACACACACAACTATGATTTATGCGGTAGGTTTCTAAAAGGTTTGATTTTGCAAATGCTACTTCTTTTAAATCGAAGAAAATCGCATATGGCATCCGGTCTCCTTCTCGCCAATCCTCTTCAAGCGTCTACTCACTCTATTTAGGCACCGAGGGCAAATCGCACTGAAGAGGGGTAAATGAGTTAGCATGGACAACTATATTAAGCTTGTTTTGAAAATGAACATAGATTTTCGATAATCTAGACTCAGTTCGCATGACAAGCAATAATTCTATGCATATGCATCTATAAGTAGGCATATAAAGGCATGATAAACGGGACAACGACATCTTAAGCTCATACACTAGTTGTCTCATTTTAAAATACGAATTCAAGTATCCTTTGGGATCAAAAAAGTTAACCGAGGGATTCCTATAACACATTAGGGCAATAAGAATGTCGCATAACACCACATAGCATCATTTAAGGACAATAGCATCACGTAGTATTGCATAGCATCAGCAATTCAGCGTTCTTAAGCCTAAGAGCTGGATGTAACATGAAACCGACTAAGGCACATATGGCAGGCAATTTACAACACGAAAGCATATATGACCGACATTTTCATGTTTTTATATCAATTCCAAATAACTTTTGAACATTTCATTCATGGCTACTAGACAGGACATGCTAAACTCATATGAAGGAGTTAACTTAGCCTGATTCATTCAAAAGCATGAAGATATTAGGTCATTCTAAAGTTAAATTATTCACTAGAATGTTACCATGTCACACTAAGATAGCAGAGACATCAAATTACATCACAGGGACAATGAAGGAACTCGGAGTAACAAGTGAATTCACATTGACATCACGCAGGGGTTAACAACAGAGCACTGAAGATCAAGAATCACGAACAACATAAACTAGCATATCATGTCGATAAGAATAACTTTGAGATGAAAATGCTATGGCATAATGTAAGTCGATGATTTTGATGGTGGGGAGACTTTCCCTAAGGTTCCTACTTTGAACCGATTATCTCTTAAGTTATAAATTCATGCAAATGAATGGTTATGCTCCTAGACGAATCCTAGGTCTGCGGCTTATGGGACTACATGCTTCCGCTGTGCTACTCTGATCAAACATTTAAGGGCAAGGATACGTGAATGCAGGTTTCTAGGGTCGCCTTACTTTGCTTCAAATATGTGTGTATGCATTTATTCAGCTATTACGTGGAATCATAGAATTCACGGAAGGCAAGCAACGAGTTAGAGGTTATGCCATGTCATGAATTATAAAACTTAAATCATCTAGATAATTAAGTCATGTACCAAACTAGACTCAAGCCAAGCAAACTCCCAAACGTGCAACAACGCATTCATAAAACACATAACTAGTCACAAATAGCGAACTTAAATAACTATATAAGCTTCTATAGGCTTTAGACTGTATGCAATGCTATGGCTGTGTTCATTTCGAGTACGGTCGACATTAATGGTCTTATAGGTACCAGTTGAGGTCTTACGAGGTACACCTTTCCCACAGGTGATTATAGGAGTCTTACTGTATGTTGCTTACCTTCATTTACTATGTATAATTCCAAAGTCTGCTAGGTTCTTCCTCCCTTTTGCCTTTTGGGTGTATTAGGGTTCGTTCGACCCAAAACATCATCACCCCATTCACGAATAAAAATCTATGTAATAGAATGCAAGTAATGCACTGCTTAGGCAACAATGGCAAGAAAGCGGAACAGTAGGTACACTTACGCAATGTTTAACGAGATCCTACCACTAGTATTTAGTTTTTCAAGCATATATTCAAAAATATCCCCTAATTTCACTCAAGCAATTCAAAATTCATAACAGTAAGTTACCATTTAGTAGCATTATCAATTATAGTAACTAATTTCCCATCGTTCCTTCCCTAGTCCATTACGAAGGATTCTATCGACGTGCAGATCTTAGCACATACACATTTAAAAGCAACATTTGATACACATAAGGGCACGTATTTGTGAATCTAAACTCCCTCATCATCACTAACGGAAAGCTAATCCTTCAGTGTATGATAAACTTGGCTCGACAGTCAAAATGGCATTAACATCTCAAAATCTTGAGTTTCAAAGGATGAAAAATAGCTTATCTATTTTGAATCTCTTTGTTTTTAATAAAAGGATGCTTAACTGCTTCTAGCTCTCTCTCAACCAACCTTCGAGTATGTCTGCTCACTCCGTTACGGGGGCCGGTGAGCCAATTGCACTTCAGGGGCAAAGATGAGCTTAGAGTTAAGGCTTTTCCAATCATTCGAATTCAAATCATATGTTCCTTAAGCTTTCGATTAAAATCACCAAGGCAAATAAGCGAAACAACTTTCTATTGACCTAACACTTAGCTTATCCATAAAAATACGAGCCATTCTTTCATCCAACCAATCAGCTCACTCCAGCCGCACCAAACTAGGTAAAGGCGCTAACATTAATATAAAACTCACATTTGCACGCAAGACAGGCATGTATCACGTCAACGTGAACACGTTGCTAGGCAACTATATGAGAGGCAAGACTTAGGCCGCGGCCTATGGCCGCAGGACCGTGCTCTGATACCATCAATTGTAACACCCGCAGCCCCTAGAGCCGGGAGCCCTACATTTTCTTAACTTTCTATTTAAATTCCAGGGTGAAACGGACAGAGTTTTTCCTAAAAACTGACCATTTCCAGGCTAAAAGCTTTATAATAAATCCCTGCAGATCAACGGAAGCGTAAAACATTTTAAAAGAAGCTCAACGTCTACAGCCGGAGTTCATAACTCAACGAGGAGCTCGCTCGGAGTACATCAAACATAATAGTTCATTAATATAAGAGAAGTGAAAGATACAACTCAACGGTTCACACAATCGGAGTACTGAGGTTTACATCCCAAACCGTAACTGATTTCAACTAAAAAGACAACTGACTAATAAGATGGTTGGCATGCATGCCTGTGTAGAGTGACTCCTAAGCCGAATATACTACATGAACTAGAATACTTGTCTACAAACGTTTACAATTCCAGGAATACTTTATATGACTTCATTAAACATGTAATACCCCTTCAAATGGGCACACACGACACCTTGCAAGCAAGAATAAAATCCATCTTGGCATAGGTCACTTGGCTCCTACTTGTCATGATGCAAACCTGGGGAAAAAGGGGAAAGAGTAATGGGATGAGAAACCACATGCTCAGTGAGTGTCCCCCGACCCCCTTAAACCAAAACTGTTGCAGGTAATAATATATTTGTAGTCACATATCACGTATTCATACTTTACTATCATATTAGGCATTCGTAAAATTTTTATGGAAGTATCACTAACCTTAAAATTCACTTTAACCTCCCAAACACATTTCTAGGTCCCTAAATGACCAAACTTCAACACTAACAGGCAGTCAAACACCTAAGCAAGCATCGAGGGCTAAGCCAGAACTTTCTTTTATAAGCTATGTGATATAATTTGTGATTTATGCATTACATATCTATTTCACTCATATGAGATGCTAAACATATGAAGCAGGGATTATGACACGAACTTTCATTAGCTAAACATGCACATTCAAACTCATATGCTCCATGCATTACAAGGGTATGGCCATGCTGTACTTGGAATTTCATTTATACTGCACTTAGATTCTTATTCACATAATGTGTATGAAAATCTTTCTTTTCTCTTCTGAAAACACTTTGCTTAACCTCTTTAGGCTCATAAGAACTCTTTTCTAGGCCTCTTTGGGATCATATTCTTAAAAGAATCTCTTTCATATTGGTCTCATAATGACCCTTAAAAACTTTCTTTCTGAAATACCTAAAAAGGCGAAATGCCGACTGCATTTCTTACTTATCAGGAAATTACTATGGGCATAAGATCATCATAAAGTGCTGGTTGGGAGAGATTTACTCTCAATCCCAGTGAGATTAACTCACACTAAGCTCGTACTCCCGTGATGGCAACTAACTTTTGGACCTTAATCCTCATCAAGGTCTCTAGGGATTACTCCCTAGGCTAGGGATTCCCCCGTTTAAGCAGGTTCACTCCCATCTGTTGTCCCTAAGCACTTATCTTAGCCATTTAAAATAGCCATAATGACTAATACGGTTGCTGCCTCTCACAGCGAAATCTTTTTTCATACAACGCACTCTCTTTTTATTTAAATTCTTTAGGGATTCCCTTGGTCAAGCGAGTTTACTCCCAAAACTGTATTTGCATAGTTAAAATAGGCCATCACTTGCTAATAGTTATGCCTACTATTAGTTACAAACATGAAAAACTTCTGTTTTTTAAACTCACCCTCATTCGCAAACTTGATGACATAAAGGGAGGTAGTTTGCACGTAACACAATAAAACACTTCATAATCAATCAATCTCAACATAAGCCACACATGGCCTCGTAATCCATATAATTGTGGTTAATTCACAACCCAGGCTGCCTCTTCGCATAACAACCGGCCACAGGAAACCTCGAACCACTCATAGTTTTACCTCAAACCATCCAACTACCATCTCGGTTTTCAATTCGATGATCATAACATATTATTATGAAAACTTCATAAAGAGACATGTAATAGGGTTTATGCACTTACCTGGGTAAGCAGCACCATCCAACGATGCATTACCGCAAACATGCATATATATATATAACCACATTTACGTATACGTCTACAATGCCTTATTTTGAAATAACACTTAACAAACCAACTAAACTAATCAAACAGGAATCTTATCGCATTCAAGGTGTTCATTTACTTTTTCGAAGTCACCGTTCAGGTATAACTAACTAATCACACAAGTATCGATCCTAGGCATACTCATTCCTTTTCGAAGCTATTAAATGAGCATAAATTAACTAAGTGTACATATATCGATTCTAAACATTAACATTTCACTTTGAAGTTATTAAGCGAACATAAATTAAATGAGTGTACATGTACCGATTCTAAACATTCATATTTCATTTCGAAACTATTAAGCAAACGTGAATTAACTAAGTGTACATGTATCAATTCTAATCATTCTTATGTCATTTTAAAGTTATTAATCCAGCATGAATGAACTAAGTGTACACGTGTCGATTCTGGGCATTCATATTTCATTTTGAAGCTATTAAACCAACATAGATTTAACTAAGTGTACATGTATCGATTCTAAACATTCATATTTCACTTCGAAGTTATTAAATGAACGTAAATTAACTAAGCGTACAAGTATCTAATCTAAAAAGGCATATTTCATTTCGAAGCCATTTTTCAAGCATGTATTAAGTACATATACTTGAATTAATTCTAAACATACATAATTCATTGATTTAAACTGAATTCAGCTAAAACAGAACATGCATAATCCCAATCGATCTTACTAATCCTAAACTCACATGCAACGTAACTTAAAGGTTAAAACAATTTCGAAACTACTAATACTTAGGAGGCAAGAAACACTCATCTTGAATCCAAGCTAAGGACCCGATTTGGGGTGATTTTTGGACGGCTAGAATACCGATTTTGCCTCCCCCTACTACCAGCTTGCTGCCGTTGCTGGTGGTCGCCGACATGGGCTCCACCGTTGACGGTGACGGTTCGGGTGGTGTGGGGTTGAGGGCTTCAAAACCCCAACCATTGGACCGAGCACGCCACTCTTAATCTCGCTCGATCTCTCTCTCTCTCTCTCTCTCTCCCCCTCCTCGTCAGGTGTGCGGCCGTGGCTAGCTACACACACCGTCGCCGGTGCTATCGCCGTCCAGACTTCCCTCTCTCTCTCTCTCTCCCCTCCCAGTTGTCTCACGGGGCTATGGTTTGAGAAGAAACCCCCCTTCCCTGGCTGGCGGTCTCTCCCCCCCTCTCGGTCGTGCTTTCCCCGTGAAAGGGAAAGGGGCTTCGGTCCGTTATTTATTTATTGATTTTTTTTTTATTGCTTGCCCATTCAACTAACACCACCAGTCTAATATCTAATCTCGTAAATCATATCTTAACCCGAGTCGTTGATACGGTCCTTTGATGATTATTCGTTCCCAAATACGTTAAGGTTCGATTTAATAACCTCGAAACTATTTCTAAGGTTGACAACCTAATCATACTTGGGAAATGACCAAATAAATCGAACAACGATTTCAAAGGCTTGGGTTAGCATTAACTCGAAAATTTTCTAAATAGTCGACGATAATATTAATAATACAGATAGCTAAGAAATATTTTTTTTAATGAAATTATCGTTCACATAAGCACATCAGTAACAATTTAACTCGTAAAGTTAATAAAAATACGAATTTTATAACATAGAAGGTAAGACAACCAGGTTAACTTAAAACAAAGAAGGCAGGTCTTACACTCTTCCCCCGTTAAAAGAATTTTGTCCTCGAAATTCTAAAACTAAGTTCGGTCTTTCCTAGAATGCACGCACACAACTATGATCTAAGCGGTAGGTTTCCAAAAGGTTTGATTTTGCAAATGCTACTTCTTTTAAATCAAAGAAAATGGCTTATGGTATCCAGTCTCTGCCTCGCCAATCTTCCTCAAGCGTCTACTCACTCTATTTAGGCGCTGATGGTAAATCGCACTGAGGAGGGGCAAATGAGTTGGCATGGACAACCATATTGAGCTTGTTTTGAAAATGAACATAGATTTTCGATAATCTACACTCAGTCCGCATAGCAAGCAATAATTCTATGCATATGCGTCTAAAAGTGGGCATCTAAAGGCATGACAAACGGGACAACGACATCTTAAGGTTATAGACTAGTAGTCTTGTTGAATTAGTATATTTAGTTTTGATGACATCAAACTCAAGTGTAAAATGCTCTTAAGTAATGTTGCTCCAAACAAAGTTCTCCAAATAGGCATACACTATTATTTTCAATATGCGTCTTAACTTATTTGCTGAATGTTAAGAACAAGTCTTAAGAACAGGTCTCATACCTTGATGACTCACGCTCAAGTCAAGAACACCATCTCGATGAGTTGATTGTGTGTTAAGATCAGTTCCTGAACTCAAGCAATACAAGAACAACCTGGCAAACAGGCTAGGTGTTTCAAGGACAATCCAGCAAACAGGCCTTTCTGAACTCAAGCGATACAAGAACAACCTGGCAAACAGGTTGGTCTAGGTGGTTGGGGCAGCGTATTCGTCTTGAACAAGATGACTGGATCTACAACAAGATGTCTTGGGTAATTTAGGTTTTATTTTTTAGACTCTTGTTAATATGCCAATCTTGAAAAGTCTCTAACTAACCACTCTTGAATCGGTTGCGCTATTTGCTTCAGAACACCAAGTTTGAACAACCCTGTAAACAGGGTACCTAGGGTGTTTTTGAACTGCAACGGCCAAACCCGGTCACTTTGGAAAACTTATTTTGGTTGGCCAAAAGCTCTAATATATTTTGATAAAATTCCAAGACAGCAATTTAAGCTATAGGAAATCTTTTGATATGAAAATCACTTGGGAGATTTGCAAAACTGATTTTGGAAAATATTTACCAAAACCGAAATTATTTCTCTCTTATCCTTTGGAAAGTGATTAATTCAAAATTCAAGCTGAGATTCTTTTCCAGGTATTTCACGGCTATTTTTAAGGGGAAAAGATAGTCTTTTATCCTCCAAAATCAAATCCCTACAATATTGGAAAACTCTATCCTCATTGGATCTTTTAGCCGTTGGAATTCTCTGTGCTAAGCAAAAATCTCTCTTTGCTAAACATAGCTGATTTTATCACTTCTCCTTACTTTTGAACGTTGGATTTTTTGTTTAAAAACTCAACATTTCACTCCCATTTAGAAGATAAGAAAAAATGAGAAACATACACAACATACGCAAAAAGGGAGAAGTGCAAAAGTGGTTTTTCTAGTGAGAACAATTTTTCGAGCTACTCTTGAGAAAAGAAAAACCGAGACAAGTTGTGTTTAAGCTGAGCTTTCAAGATATTGGCGTACTAGGACCTCATTGTACCTTACATCTGCTTAAATCAGAAGCACCCCGTAAGGTGTTTTGTAACCCTGATCTTGGATCAGAAAAGTGAGTGAGTGGTCCTCAGTCGTGTGGACTTTGGACGTGTCCAATCTGGTGAGATTTGGACGTGGTGTAACCTTTCTTAGAAAAGAAGGTTACGTGGTTGCAAGTTGTAACAAGGTGTGTTACATTTGCAACGTGTGAAGCCCGTTAGTGAAAGTGGTTAAATCCTACATGAGGTAGGTCGTGGTTTTTCACACCTCAGTTGGGCTAGAGGTGTTTTCCACGGAAAAATTGTGTGTGCTTTATTTCCGCATTTATCTTGTTGATTTTCGCCTTTGAGCAAATTGAAAACATCTGGTGCAAACAATTCAGAAGGTTGTTTGTAATTCAAGAACAACCTCTGTAATCAGTAGGGTGTTTGTCAGTAAGTACACGAAAATCGAACACCACAATTTACCCCCTCTTGTGGGTAAGTACTCCTAAATTTAACAAGTCTCATTCTAAAATATGAATTCAAGTCACCTTTGGGATCACAACAGTTAACTTAGAGATTCCTATAACACATTAGAACTATAAGAATGTCACATAACCCCACATACCATCATTTAAGTATAATAGCATCACATAGTATTGCATAGTATCAGCAATTTAACGTTCTTAAGCCTAAGAGTTGGATGTAACATGAAACCGGCTAAGGCACAAATGGCGGGCAATTTACAATACGAAAGCATATATGACCGACATTTCCATGTTTTTATATCAATTCTAAATAACTTTTAAACATTTCATTCATGGCTACTAGACAGGACATGCTAAAGTCATATGAAGGAGTTAACTTAGTCAGATTCATTCAAAACATGAAGATATTAGGTCATTCTAAAGTTAAATCATTTACTAGAAAGTTACCATGTCAGACTAAGATAGCAGAGACATCAAATTACATCACACGGACAACGAAGCAACTCGGAGTAACACTTGAATTCACATTAACATCACGTAGGGTTTAACAACAGAGCACTGAAGATTAAGAATCACGAACAACATAAACTAGCATGTGATGTCGATAAGAATAACTTTCAGACGGAAATGCTAAGCCATAATGTAAGCCGATGGTTTTGATGGTGGGGAGACTTTCCCTAAGGTCCCTACTTGGAACTGATTGTCTCTTAAGGCATAGATTCATTCAAATGAATGGTTATGCTCCTAGACAAATCCTAGGTCTGCGGCTTATGGGCCTACATGCTTCTGCTGCGCTACTCTGATCAAACATTTAAGGGAAAGGGTACGTGAATGCATGTTTCTAGGGTCGCCTTACCACGCTTCAAATATGTGTGTATGCAGTTATTTAGCTATTACGTGGAATCATAGAATTCACGGAATGCAAGCAACGCGTTAGAGGTTATGTCATGTGGTGAATTACAAAACTTAAATCATCTGGATAATCAAGTCACGTACCAAACCAGACTTAAGTCAAGCAAACTCCCAGACGTGCAACAATTCATTCATAAAACTATTACTGGTCACAAATAACGAACTTAAAAAACTATATAAGCTTCTATAGGCTTTAGACTGTATGCAATGCTATGGCTATGTCCATTTTGAGTACGGTCGACATTAATGGTCTTATAGGAGCCAGTTGAGGTCTTACGAGGTACACGTTTCGCACAGGTGATTATAGGAGTCTTACTGTAGGACGCTTACCTACGTTTACTATGTATAATTCCAAAGTTTGCTAGGTTCTTCCTCCCTTTCGCTTTCTGGGTGTATTAGGGTTCGTTCGAGCCAAAACAGCATCACGCCATTCACGAATAACAATCTGTATAATAGAATGCAAGTAATGCATGGCTTAGGCAACAATAGCAAGAAAGGGGAATAGTTGCTACACTTACGTAATGTTTAACGAGATCCTACCACTAGCATTTAGTTTTTCAAGCATGTATGCGAAAATATCCACTAATTTCACCCAAGCAATTCAAAATTCACAACAGCAAGGTACCATTTAGTAGGATTATCAATTATAGCAACTAAGTTCCCATCATTCCTTTCCTAGCCCATCACGAAGGATTCTATCGACGTACACATCTTAGCACATACACATTCAAAAGCAACATTTGATGCACATAAGGGCGTGTATTTGTGAATCTTAACTCTCTCATCATCACTAGTAGAAAGCTAATCCTTCGGTGTAAGATAAACTTGGCTTGATAGCCAAAATGACATTAACATCTCAAAATCTCGAGTTTCAAAGGATGAAAAATAGCTTATCTATTTCGAATCTCTTTGTTTTTAATAAAAGGATGGTTAACTACTTCTAGCTCTCTCTCTATCAACCTTCAAGTACATCTGCTGGCTCCATTATGGGGCTCGACGAGCAAATCATACTTCAAGGGCAAAGATGAGCTTAGAGTTAAGGCTTTTCCAATCATTCGAATCCAAATCATATGTTCTTTCAACTTTCGATTAAACCCACCAAGGCATATAAGCGAAACAACTTTCGATTGAGCTAACACTTAACTTATCCGTAAAAATACGAGGCACTCGGCCTGCACCCTAGCAAATGGTTCTTTCACCCAACCAATCAGCTCACTCAAGCCGCACTTAACTAGGTAAACGCGCTAACATTCACATAAAACTCACATTTGTACACAGGATAGGCATGTATCACGTCATCGTGAATGCGTTCCTAATGCAAGACTTAGGTCGCGGCCTATGGTCGCAGGACCATGCTCTGATACAATCAATTGTAACGCCTCCAGCCCCTAGAGCCGGAAGCGCTACGTTTTCTTAATTTTTATTTAAATTTCAGGCTGAAACGTACAAAGTTTCCCTTAAAAACTGACAGTTTTCAGGCTAAAAGCCTTATAATGAACCCCTGCAGATCAATGGAAGCGTAAAACATTTTAAATAGAAGCTCAACGACTACACGCCCGAGTTCATAACTCAATGAGAAACTCGCTCAGAGTACATAAAACAAAATAGTTCATTAATACAAGGGAAGTGGAAGATACAACTCAACGGTTCACACAACCGGAGTACTGGGGTGTACATCCCAAACCGCAACTGATTTCAATAAAAAAGACAACTGACTAATAAGATGGTTGGCATGCATGCCTGTGCAGAGTAACTCCTAAGCCGAATATACTACATGAACTAGAATACTTGTTTACAAACGTTTACAATTCTAGGAATGCTTTACATTACTTCATTAAACACGTAGGACCCCTTCAAATGGGCACACACGGCACCTTGCAAGCAAGAATAGAATCCATCTTAGCATAAGTGACTTGGCTCCTACTTGTCATGGTGCAAACCTGGGGAAAAAGGGAAAAGAGTAATGGGATGAGCAACCACACGCTTAGTGAGCGTCCCCCGACCCCCTTAAAACCAAAACTGTTGCAGGTAATAATATCTTTAACAGTCACATATCACGTATACATACGTTACAATCATATTAGGCATTCATAAAATTCTTATGGAAGTATCACTAACCATAAACTTCACTTTAACCTCTCAAACACATTTCTAAGTCTCCAAATGCCCAAACTTCATTACTACTTAAGCAAGCATCGAGGGCTAAGTACAGAACTTTCTTTCATAGGCTATGTGATATAATTCGTGATTTATGCTTTATCTATCTATTTCACTCATATAAGATGCTAAACATATGAAGTAAGGATTATGCCACGAACTTTCATCAGCTAAACATGCACATTCAAACTCATATGCTCCATGCATTACAAGGGTATGGTCATGCTGCACTTGGAATTTCATTTATACTGCACTTAGATTCTTATTCACATAATGTGCATGAAAATCTTTCTTTTCTTTTTCTGAAAACACTTTACTTAGCCTCTTTAGGCTCATAGGAACTCTTTTTTTAGCCTCTTTGGGATCATATTCTTAAAAAAATCTCTTTCATGTTGGTCTTATAATGACCCTTAAAAACTTTCTTTCTGAAATACCTAAAAAGGCGAAACGCCGACTGCTTTTCTTAACGATCAGAAAATTACTCTGGGTATAAGATCATTATAAAGTGCTAGTTGAGAGAGATCTACACTCAATCCCAGTGAGATTAACTCACACAAACCTCTTACTCCCGAGATGGAAACTAACTTTTGGACCTTAACCCTCGTCACTGTCTTTAGGGATGACTCCTTAGGCTAGGGGTTCCCCCATTCAAGTAGGTTCCCTCCCATTTATTGTCCCTAAGCACTTATCTTAGCCATTTAAACTGGCCATAATGGCTAATAGGGTTGTTGCCTCTCACAGCGAAATCGTTTTTCATACAACGCACTCTCTTTTTATTTAAATTCTTTAGGGATTCCCCCGTTCAAGCGAGTTTACTCCCAAAACTGTATTTGCATAGTTAAAACAGGCCATCATTTGCTAATAGTTATGGCTACTATTAGTTACAAACATGAAAAACTTCCTTTTTCAAACTCACCCTCACTCGCAACGAGAAACTTAATGCCATAAAGGGAGGGGGTTTGCATGTAACACAATAAAACACTTCATAATCAATCAATCTCAACATAAGCCACACATGGCCTTGCAATCCACATGATTGCGTTTAATTCACAGCCCAGTCTCCCTCCTCGCATAACAACCGACCATAGGAAACCTCGAACCACTCATAGTTCTACTGTTAGAATGTATAAAGTTTTGATGATGACAAATCCAAGTGTTGTTGTTGTTGTTCCAAACAGGCTTTCCAAACAGGACCTTACTGCTGTTCTCAATGTATTAAAACTGCTTGACTAATGGTTTATCAAGAACAGGTACTCAAGTCAGCAATGTAAGAACACCTGTGAGGAACAGGTTCTGTGAGGTGTTTTGAAGCATATCCTGAGAAGTGTTTGAAACATAAGATATGTGCAGCTGTGACAAACAGGTTCCGTGCGGTGTTTGAAGCATATTCTGTGAAGTGTTTGCAGCAAAGTCGTTCTACAAGATGACTAGTGGTTACAACAAGATGTCTTGATTTGATTTGGTTTTATATTTTTAGACTCTTGTTAATATGCCAATTAGAAAGCTTTAATTTACCACTCACTGGAAACGGTTTTGCTTTTCGGAAAATATTTCGGATCACCCTTCAGAACAACCCTGGAAACAGGGCGATCAGGGTGTTTCCAGAATAAGCTGCGAAAAAACTGCTTTGCACGATTTTTATCTTTTGGATTTTGAGCAGCTTCTTCAAAGATTTGTAAGAAAGATTTTTCTATGGAGTATCTTATTCTTTACCCTAAAAACGGTTATCAAAAATCTTAAGGGATTTGCAAAATCTTTTTGAATAAAAAGAATATCCAATTTTTGGCAAGTGGATAAGGTAGTTGAGAAAAACATGGGCTAGCTGCTAAAGAACACCGCCTTATGCACGCGGTTTAGGAAGTGTTTTTCAACTGATGTCACCTTACCCCTTATAGCTAAAGGATTCTATTTTCTCTAGGATTTTAGTTTTCAAAAATTTCAGAAATAGTTTTTCCATCCCTTGTGGGTAAAGGATTCTATATTCTTCAAATTTTTTAGTTTCCAAAAATTTGATGAATTGTTTCCCAAGCACTATAAAAGGCGGCTTCTTACAATCTTGGAGACATCGGTTTTCAAAGAGAAAAAAATCTGAGTTCATGAGCTAAAACATTTGAAAAGAAAACCGAGCCTTGTGAGTGAATTAATTGAGCTTTCAAAGTTGGCATACTAGGACTTCATTGTACCCTATATTAGCTTAGTTGAGAAGCATTGTAATAGGGTGTTTTTTTTTCTTTACATTCTTCTTTCACAAGAGTGAGTAGAGTGTGTGTCCAAATCAAGGGGATTTTGGACGTGGGGTAACTTGTCTTAGGGAAGACAGGTTACGTGTGTTACAAGTTGTAACAAGGTGTGTTACTATTGTAACGTGATTAGCCCGTTTAGTGAAGTGTTTAAATCCTACACGAGGTAGGTCGTGGTTTTTAACCTCAGTTGGGCTAGAGGTGTTTTCCACGTAAAAATCCTGTGTCCATTATTTCCGCATTCAATTTTGTTGGATTTTCGCTTCTGCTTATCTCAGAAACAACCTGTGCGAACAGGGTCTAAGACTGTTTGTCAGCAACTTGCGAAAATCGGACACCACAATTCACCCCCCTCTTGTGGTTGTGTACTCTCTAATTCAACAAGTGGTATCAGAGCAGGTTCTCCTTTGAAAAGCTAACACCTTTGAGAGATCCTTGAAGATGAGTACTCCACAAGGCATGCTTGAAGGTCAATCCATAACTCGTCCACCATACTTTAATGGCCAACACTATGGTTGGTGGAAGAATAGGATGGAAAACTACATCCAAGCCGAGGACTATGAGTTGTGGATGCTCATCAAGCATGGACCACTCATCCCTAAGAAAACAACTGAAGATGGAAAGTCAATCCCCAAGGAGCCTAAGGAGTTCAATGCTGAAGATTGCAAGATGATGGAGAAGAATGCCAAGGCCAAGAAGCTCCTATATTTTAGCCTAGGTCCTGATGAATATACTCGCATATCTGAATGTGAGTCGGCCAAAGAAATCTGGGATGCTTTGTAAGTAGCTCCCGAAGGGACCAATCAAGTAAAGCAATCCTGGATTGAATTGCTTATGAGAAAGTATGAGCTGTTCGAGATGGGTGATCGAGAAAGTGTGATGGACATGTACACTCGCTTCACTTACAAAACGAATGAGTTGAAATCCTTGGGAAAATCCTTCACCACCGAAGAACTGGTAAGGAAGATCCTAAGAATTTTACCTCATTCTTGGGAAGCAAAAGTAACGGCCATCCAAGAAGCTAAGGACATGAACAAGATCACCCTAGATGAGCTGATTGGAAACCTCCAAACATATGAACTTAGGAAATATTCTCAACAGAAAGATGAGACAAAGAGAGAACGAGGTCTTGCACTAAAGGCCTTAGAAGATGATTCTGATTCTGAGGAGGAGGAGATTGCCATGATGACTCAAAAATTTAAGAAGTTCTTCAAGAAAGTCAAAGAAAACATCAAAAGGAAGGACTTCGGCAAAGCCAGGAACACCCCTCGGGAACAGTTCACTGGGTGTTTCAAGTGTGGTAAGCTGGACCACATTGTGAGAAACTGCCCACTGCACAAGGAAGAACAAGAACCCGAACACCCCAGAAAACAGGGGAGGAAACAGGGTGTAAGCAGCTCAGCGAAAAGGTTCTCAAAAGCTATGCTCGCGGCCTGGGGAGATTCAAGTGAGGATGAGGAAGGGTCTGAAGCTGGGGAAGCTGATGTAGCACTCATGGCAAGGAGTGACACTGATTCAGATGATGGGTCAACGGATAGTCTGACTCAACTCAAGAACAAGGTACGTGGTCTAAATAAATCAACTCTTGAGAAATTAGTGTACAATATAATGGATATATGTGCTGAATTAAAAGGGGATGTTCGAGATTTAGAACTTGAAAATGAAACCCTTAAATTAGAAAAGCTTGAAGTTGACAAAGAGACTCTTGCCTTGCATGAAAACATCAATGTGCTTAAAGAAACTCTACTCATGAAAGAAGAGACTTGTTCCACTAAACTGACTGAGCTAGAAAAAGAATCTCTTGACTTAAAAGGTAAGGCCGAGTCTTTGCTAGAAGAAAATAGAAACTTGCTTGAAAAAATAAAACACTTAGAATCGGACCTTGCCGTAAACAAGCTCTGGAACAGGTCCTCAAGGGCGTTGGAATGGTTAAACACTCATCATAGTCAAAATAGAAGAGGACTAGGTTTTGTGCCTAAGATGACCTACCCAGTGAATAACAAATATGTGGGATTACCTGAAAATATTGTTTGTTTTCATTGTGGTAAAACGGGCATTATCGATATGCTTGTCCTATAAGAAAGTATGCCATTAAAAAGAACTCAGTGTATGTAAAACAAATGTGGGTTAGGAAAGATGAGATTTACATGTCTAAAGGAATGGGACCCAAGGGGATCTGGGTTCCCAAAACTAACCCTTGATTTGTTTTGCAGGCTGAAGTGAGAGAGAACAACCCAGCAAACAACCCAGCAAATAGTGCAGGAAACAGTCTAGGGAACAGGAAGCTGTGGTATGTTGACAGTGGGTGTTCGAGGTATATAACTGGTGAAAAATCCAATTTTCTCTCACTTACAACATCAGAAGGAGGGAGTGTAGCATTTGAAAACGGCAAATCTGGGACAATTGTCGGTATAGGTAAGATAGATTCAGATTGGGTCACAGCCATGCAAGAAGAACTCCATCAGTTCGAAAGAAACAAGATATGGCACCTTGTGCCACGGCCAGAGGATAGAACAATCATTGGAACCAAGTGGGTGTTCCGTAACAAGCTAGATGAGTGCGGAACAGTCACTAGGAACAAGGCCCGACTGGTGGTTCAAGGCTACAACCAAAAAGAGGGAATTGATTATGAAGAGACTTTTGCACCTGTTGCAAGGATGGAAGCCATTCGAATCTTGATAGCTTTTGCAGCCCACATGGAGATCAAGTTATATCAAATGGATGTTAAAAGTGCGTTTCTAAATGGGTACCTTAAAGAGGAAGTGTATGTCAAACAACCCCCTGGTTTTGAAAGTAATGAATTTCCTAACTATGTTTTCAAACTTGACAAAGCACTTTATGGTTTAAAACAAGCCCCTAGAGCTTGGTATGAGCGGTTGTGAAGCTTTTTATTAGAAAATGGTTTTACAAGAGGCAAGGTAGACAATACCTTGTTTCTAAAATCTAAGGGGGAACATTTGTTGATTGTCCAAGTATATGTCGATGACATCATATTTGGTGCAACTCATCATGATTTGTGCAATGAATTTTCAAAAATGATGAGGAGTGAGTTTGAAATGAGCATGATGGGTGAGCTTAATTTCTTTCTAAGCTTGCAAATCAAGAAAACCTCAAACGGCACCATGATCCATCAACAAAAGTATATCAGAGAGTTACTTAAGCGTTTTAAGATGGAGTCGGCCAAGCCCATTGATACTCCCATCTCTCCCTCAACCAGGTTAGTAATGGATGATGGTAGTCCCTCAGTTGAGGAGAAATCCTATAGGGGCATGATAGGGTCACTCCTATACCTGACGGCTAGTAGACCTGACATTGTTTTCAGTGTTGGTCTATGTGCACGTTTTCAGTCTAACCCTAAAGAAACTCATCTTAAGGCTGTAAAAAGGATTTTAAGATACTTAAAACATACACCTGATCTAGCCTTATGGTATCCTAGAGGGTGCAACTTTGATCTTGTTGGGTATGCTGATGCTGATTATGCAGGTTTCTTGGTTGATAGAAAAAGCACCTCAGGTATGGCTCACTTTCTTGGACCTTGTTTGGTATCTTGGGCAACCAAGAAACAACTCTCTGTTGCCTTGTCCACAGCAGAAGCTGAGTATGTGGCAGCTGCATCTTGTTGTGCTCAGTTATTATGGATAAGACAACAACTCAAGGACTTTTGTGTTGACATAGGATGCATTCCTATTTATTGTGACAATACAAGTGCAATTAACATTGCCAAAAATCCATGTCAACACAAAAGAACAAAACATATTGACATTCGTCATCATTTTCTAAGGGACAATGTTGAAAAAGGAGTAATCTCAATGAATTTTTGTGCCACTGAAAATCAAATTGCTGATATATTCACAAAGGCATTGAGTAGAGAACAATTTGAAAGGAATAGACTCGAACTAGGCTTAATTAGAACAACCTGACCAACCTGTTCTCTCTCCCTGTTTGCAAAATTTAAAAGTGACGGGTACAACATGTTAAATTTTTGTTTGCAATCAACTTGTGTGCTATGTTTAGCATATGTGAGGCTTACAACTTGCTGACACTCGTTGAGGTCTAATGAGATTGCCCTTATTGTTCAATGTTACCGAGCAAGTAACCTCAAGAGCAAGCATCAGGAACAGGTACGCCTCTTGTTTGTCAAATGTGTGTAACAAATTGAAAACTGCTAATCTCTTCCCGAGGCATGCGCAATAAATGCTAAAGTCCGTTGCAAAAACGGGCAAAATCTTTTAAAGATTTCGTACGTCTCTCTCTCCCTTTAAAGCTCTTGCTCAATCTCTCACCTCCACCGAAACTCTCTTGCTTTGATACTCTGTTCAAGAAACCCTAATCTCTCTCCTTTCTCTGAAAAATGGCGTTCCCCATTAGCTTCGAGAGCTCCTCGACCTTGACCCAGGGCAACCAGACACAGAGCACAGCCTTGCAAACAGCCACAGCCCTGTTTGCACCTATACAATTTCTGATGGCCCTCATGGAAGCTAAAAATACTGAACCTCCTCGACCCATTGCCTATAAACCTTTTGGGTTTTTGAAAAGTATCGACCTTAGAATAGTGAATTTGAAATTGGAAGACATCCTGTACAAATTTGGGTGGGAATTGATTTTGTTTAGTGAAACGGGCGCATGTCAACCCCAAGAACTTGTTGGGGCATCTGAAAGAGAAATTAGGCTTTAGATGAACTCTTTTTATTGGACCATGGGTTAGATGACATCAATTCGTTTGGGCTGTTTTCTGAGCAGGAAACAGGATCAGAAACAGGGCCTGAAGTTTTTAGGGATGACCTAGGGGAAGATTTGTCAAAAGAAGAAGGGGGAAGTAGTGGTCAAATGGAGGAGTCTCCTGTTAAGCCTGCACAAGCTACACCGGTAACACAAACCGATGAGAAACGCAAAAGGTACAAAATTATGGCTAGGCGTGCTAGAGTACCAAGAACACGACCACCATCAAGGCCTAAAAGCGGCCAGACTGAAGCACCCTCAAAAAGTGAACCCCCTATCAAACCAAAACCACAAATCCCCTCTTCGGCCAAACCCACAAATAGACCCACAAGAAAATCAGCCCGAATAGCTTTTCACTCCACTCCTCGTCCTGCCAAACAGTCAGCCCCTGTTGTTGAGGAGATTGATTCCTCCTCTGAGCCTTCATCAAATAGCGACACTGAGAACACTGCCTTCAAACAGGGCACGCCCGTGTTCTCAGAGTCCTCAGAGGATAAGCCTCTTCCTATACCAAAACCATCACCCCTCAAAACTCCCAAGAGAAAAGCCTCCCTCAAACATGCCTCCACCCAAGACCCTCCTACTGAGCCCCAACCTAAACGAGCCAAGAAATCTACCCTGTCTGCAATCTCAGCCAAACTGACCAAATTGATTCAGAGACGGGTTGTCAGGGGCAAAATTATAAAGGTCAAATATTTTGAGGAACAGGGACTGGGGGTGTTTCTGCACAAGCTGTATGCACAGGGGTGGTATGAGTTGTTTACAAACACCCAGCTGGGATGTTCTGTACATGAGTTGGCAGAGTTCTATGCCAACTGCACTGTCACCGAAGGAGTGGTGACAAGTATTGTTAATGGGAAGCAGCTTCGCTTTGATGCGAAGATATTAGGGGACATTCTGGGGATTCCCTCCACAGGCTTTGATATATGTGTGAGGGAAGACAAGACTATTCTAAGGACAGCGAGGCTGCTGGAACTCGCTCAGAAATTTAGCCAGCAACCAAGCCTGCAAACACCCAAGTCTGTGAAGAAAGGGGACATGACATCGCTCTATCAATTGCTATTTTGGTTTATCATCAAGAATGTCATCCCCAGAGGCCAGGGTTGAAATCTTGCTGATGCCATGGATCAGTGTTTGATGGATCTGATGGACACGAAAGTGCAAATTAACCTTCCTGCCATCATGATTCGACATATTGTAAGAATTGCAAACACCTCTAGGGAACATGATCTCGGATACGGTTTCTTTCTGACTAGTGTGTTTGAGCACTTAGGGGTGACAATGCAGAAGAAGATGGGCGCTCAGTTCATTGATGAGATTGAGAGTAACACCCTTATGGGGTGTGGGTATGCTTTGATTGAAGGGTCTGCCTCAGAACAGGGGACCAGAACACCCCGTCCTCCTGTTCCTGGCAGTTCCTCAACCAAGCTTGAGGCTGCTTTGGAAGAAAACTCTCGCCTCAGTACTGAGCTTAACGCTGTAAAGGCTGCCCTGGACGAGGAAAAAGCTCTAAATGCAAAACGCCATGCAGATCTCCTCGCCCTTCTCTCTTCACTTTCAACAAAATTTTCTCCTTCTGCTCCTTCAACACCCCTCATGAGCTATTTCCATTTGTTGTTCTCATAGCCTGTTCTCACTTCTCTTGGTGAATCAGTTTGTACTCTGTTGCACTCTTTTGATGAATGACAGGATATCTTGTTTTTTGTTTGGCTTTGCCTTGCTTGCTTTTTGTTGTGAATTGCTTGTGTGTGACTAGGATGGCCAATCTCATTAACGTACCAAAACACTTGAGTGTATCGCCTGTTGACTTTCCTCCATTACCCAAGTAGTGGTGATAGCAAACACCCTCTGTTTGACTGTTCGCCCCTACTTTTTAATGATGCCAAAAGGGGGAAGATAGGTTGACCAATATTGTTTTAGTTCTGCCATGGACGAGTTAATTTTCTTACAGTCTTTTCGATACTAACTACTTCATGTGAATTTGAATAATTGGTACAAATCACTTAAATTGCCCTTGAAAGTCAATATGGTCACTTGGTTTGTCAACATCAAAAAGGGGGAATTTGTTAGAATGTATAAAGTTTTGATGATAACAAATCCAAGTGTTGTTGCTGTTGTTCCAAACAGGCTTTCCAAACAGGACCTTACTGCTGTTCTCGATGTATTAAAACTGCTTGACTTATGGTTTATCAAGAACAGGTACTCAAGTCAGCAATGTAAGAACACCTGTGAGGAACAGGTTCTGTGAGGTGTTTTGAAGCATATCCTGAGAAGTGTTTGAAACATAAGATATGTGCAGCTGTGACAAACAGGTTCCGTGCGGTGTTTGAAGCATATTCTGTGAAGTGTTTGCAGCAAAGTCGTTCTACAAGATGACTAGTGGTTACAACAAGATGTCTTGATTTGATTTGGTTTTATATTTTTAGACTCTTGTTAATATGCCAATTAGAAAGCTTTAATTTACCACTCACTGGAAACGGTTTTGCTTTTCAGAAAATATTTCGGATCACCCTTCAGAACAACACTGGAAACAGGGCGATCAGGGTGTTTCCAAAATAAGCTGTGAAAAAACTGCTTTGCACGATTTTGGTCTTTTGGATTTTGAGCAGCCTCTTCAAAGATTTGCAAGAAATATTTTTTTATGGAGTATTTTATTCTTTACCCTAAAAAACGGTTATCAAAAATCTTAAGGGATTTGCAAAATCTTTTTGAATAAAAAGAATATCCAATTTTTGGCAAGTGGATAAGGTAGTTGAGAAAAACATGGGCTAGCTGCTAAAGAACACCGCCTTATGCACGCGGTTCAGGAAGTGTTTTCAGCTCATGTCACCTTACCCCTTGTAGCTAAAGGATTCTATTTTCTCTAGGATTTTAGTTTCCAAAAATTTCAGAAATAGTTTTTCCATCCCTTGTGGTAAAGGATTCTATATTCTTCAGATTTTTTAGTTTCCAAAAATTTGATGAATTGTTTTCCAAGCACTATAAAAGGCGGCTTCTTACAATCTTGGAGACATCGGTTTTCAAAGAGAAAAAAATCTGAGTTCATGAGCTAAAACATTTGAAAAGAAAACCGAGCCTTGTGAGTGAATTAATTGAGCTTTCAAAATTGGCATACTAGGACTTCATTGTACCCTATATTAGCTTAGTTGAGAAGCATTGTAATAGGGTGTTTTTTTCTTTACATTCTTCTTTCACAAGAGTGAGTAGAGTGTGTGTCCAAATCAAGGGAATTTTGGACGTGGGGTAACTTGTCTTAGGGAAGACAGGTTACGTGTGTTATAAGTTGTAACAAGGTGTGTTACTATTGTAACGTGATTAGCCCGTTTAGTGAAGTGTTTAAATCCTACACGAGGTAGGTCGTGGTTTTTAATCTCAGTTGGGCTAGAGGTGTTTTCCACGTAAAAATCCTGTGTCCATTATTTCCGCATTCAATTTTGTTGGATTTTCGCTTCTGCTTATCTCAGAAACAACCTGTGCGAACAGGGTCTAAGACTGTTTGTCAGCAACTTGCGAAAATCGGACACCACAATTCACCCCCCTCTTGTGGTTGTGTACTCTCTAATTCAACATCTACCTCAAACCATGCAACTATCATCTCGGTTTTCAATTTGATAATCATAACATATTATCATGAAAACTTATAAAGATACGTGTAATAGGGTTTATGCACTTACCTGGGCAAGCAGCACCATCCAACGGTGTGTTACCGCAAACATACCTATATATATAACCACATTTATGTATACGTCTACAATGCCTTAGTTTGAAATAACACTTAACAAACCAACTAAGCTAATCAAATAGGAATCTTATCGCATTCGAGGTGTTCATTTATTATTTCGATGTCACGATTCAGGAATAACTAACTAATCACACAAGTATCGATTCTGGGCATACTCATTCCTTTTCGAAGCTATTAAATGAGCATAAATTAACTGAGTATGCACATACCGATTCTAAACATTAACATTTCACTTTGAAGTTATTAAACGAACATGAATTAACTGAGTGTACATGTACCGATTCTAAACATTCATATTTCGTTTCGAAACTATTAAACAAACGTGAATTAACTAAGTGGACATATATCGATTCTAATCATTCTTATATCATTTTAAAGCTATTAATCGAGCATGAATGAACTAAGTGTACATGTGTCGGTTCTGAGCATTCATATTTTGTTTTGAAGCTATTAAACCAACATGAATTTAACTAAGTGTACATGCATCGATTCTAAACATTCATCTTTCATTCAAAGTTATTAAACGAACGTAAATTAACTAAGTGTACATGTATCTAATCTAAAAAGGCATATTTCATTTCGAAGCTATTTTTTAGGCATGTATTAGCTAAATATACTTGAATCGATTCTGAACATACATAATTCATTTTGAAGATACCTTTCAGACGTGTATTAACTAAATATACATGAATCGATTCTAAACATCCATAATTCATTTCGAAGCTACTTTTCAAGCGTTGGTTAACTAACCTAACATATATCGATTAAAGGCATCGTTAGGTTATTTCGAAGTCACTTTTAGGCATAGACCAACTAAACTTAACATGCATCGATTTAAACTGAATTTAGCTAAAACAGAACATGCATAATCCCAATCGATCTTACTAATCCTAAACTCACATGCAATGCAATTTAAAGGTTAAAACAATTTTGAAACTACTAATACTTAGGAGGCGAGAAACACCCATCTTGAATCCAAGCTGAGGACCCGATTTGGGGTGATTTTGGGACGGCTAGAATACTGATTCTGCCTCCCCCTACTGCTGGGTTGCTGCCGCTGCTGCTGGTCGCCGGCATGAGCTCCACTATTGACGACGACAGTCCGAGTGGTGGGAGGGCTGAGGGCTTCAAAACCCCAACCATTGGACCGAGCATGCCACTCTCAATCTCGTTCGATCTCTCTCTCTCTCTCCCCCTCTTCGCCGGGTGTGCGGTCGTGGCTAGTTACACCCACCGTCACTGGCGCCATCGCCGGCCGGACTTCCCTCTCTCTCTCTGTCTCTCCGGTTGTCTCACGGGGCTATGGTTTGGGAAAAAACCCCCCTTCCCTGGCTCGCGGTCTCTCCCCCCCTCTCGGTCGTGTTTCCCCCGCGAAAGAGAAAGGGGCTTCGGCCCCTTATTTATTTATTGATTTTTCTTTTTTGTTGCTTGCCCATTCAACTAACACCGCCAGTCTAATGTCTAATCCCGTAAATCATATCTTAACCCGAGTCGTTGACACGGCCCTTCGTCGATTATTCGTTCCCAAATACGTCAAGGTTTGATTTAATAATCTCGAAACTATTTCTAAGGTTAACAACCTAATCTTACTTGAGAAATGACCAAATAAATCGAATAATGATTTCAAAGGCTTGGGTTAACATTGACTCGAAAATTTTATAAATATTTGACGATAATATTAATAATATAGATAGCAAAGAAATATTTTTTTAATAAAATTATCGTTCACATAAGCACATCAATAATAATCTAACTTGTAAAGTTAACAAAAATACGAATTTTATAACGTAGAAGGTAAGACAGCCAGGTTAACTTAAAACAAAGAAGGCGTCTTACACTCTTCCCCCCTTGAAAGAATTTTGTCTTCGAAATTCTAAAACTAAGTTCGGTCTTTCCTAGAATGTATGCACACAACTATGATCTACGCGGTAGGCTTCCAAAAGGTTGGATTTTGCAAACGCTACTTCTTTTAAATCGAAGAAAATGGCTTATGGTATCCAGTCTCCTCCTCGCCAATCCTCTTCAAGCGTCTACTCACTCTATTTAGGCGCCGACGGCAAATCGCACTAAAGAGGGGCAAATGAGTTGGCATGGACAACCACATTAAGCTTGTTTAGAAAATGAACATAGATTTTCGATTATCTAGACTTAGTTCGCATGGCAAGCAATAATTCTATGCATATGTATCTATAAGTGGGCGTCTAAAGGTATGACAAACGGGACAACGACATCTTAAGGTCGTACACTAGCGGTCCCATTCTAAAATATGAATTCAAGTATCCTTTGGGATCAAAGCAGTTAACAGAGAGGTTCTTATGACACATTAGGACAATAGGAATGTCACATAACACCACATAGCATCATTTAAGTACAATAGCACCACATAGTATTGCATAGTATCAGCAATTTAGCGTTTGCAAGCCTAAGAGTTGGATGCAACATGAAACCGGCTAAGGCGCATATGGCAGGCAATTTACAATACAAAAGCATATATGACCGACATTTCCATGTTTTTACATCAATTCCAAATAACTTTTAAACATTTCATTTATGGCTACTAGACAGGACATGCTAAACTCATATGAAGGAGTTAACTTAGTCAGATTCATTCAAAAGTATGAAGATATTAGGTCATTCTAAAGTTAAATTATTTACTAGAATGTTACCATGTCACACTAAGATAGTAGAGACATCAAATTACATCACAGGGACAACGAAGGAACTCGGTGTAACAAGTGAATTCACATTGACATCACGTAGGGGTTAACAACAAAGCACTGACGATCAAGAATCTTGAACAACATAAACTAGCATATCATGTCGATATGAATAACTTTGAGATGAAAATGCTATGGCATAATGTAAGTCGATGGTTTTGATGGTGGGGAGACCTTCCCTAAGGTTCCTACTTGGAACTGATTATCTCTTAGGTCATAGATTCATGCAAATGAATGGTTATGCTCCTAGACGAATCGTAGGTCTGTGGCCTATGGGCCTACATGCTTCCGCTATGCTACTCTGATCAAACATTTAAGGGCAAGGATACGTGAATGCAGGTTTCCAGGGTCGCCTTACCGTGCTTCCGCTATGCTACTCTGATCAAACATTTAAGGGCAAGGATACGTGAATGCAGGTTTCCAGGGTCGCCTTACCGTGCTTCAAATATGTGTGTATGCAGTTATTCAGGTGTTACGTGGAATCATAGAATTCACGGAATGCAAGCAACGAGTTAGAGGTTAGGCCATGTGATAAATTACAAAACTTAAATCATCTGGATAATCAAGTCATGTGCCAAACCAGACTCAAGCCAAGCAAACTCCCAAACGTGCAACAATGCATTCATAAAACACATAACTAGTCACAAATAATGGACTTAAATAACTATATAAGCTTCTAGACTCAATTCGCATAGATTTTCAATAATGTAGACTCAGTTTGCATGGCAAATGAGTTGGCATGGACAACCATATTTAGCTTGTTTTGAAAATGAACATAGATTTTCGATAATCTAGACTCAGTTCGCATGGCAAGAAATAATTCTATGCATATGCATCTACAAGTGGGCATCTAAAGGCATGATAAGCGGGACAACGACATCTTGAGGTCATACACTAGTAGTCTCATTCTAAAATTTGAATTCAAGTCACCTTTGGGATCACAACGGCTAACTTACAGATTCCTATAACACATTAGAACAATAAGAATGTCACATAACACCACTATAGCATCATTTAAGTATAATAGCATCACATAGTATTGCATAGCATCACCAATTCAGCATTCTTAAGCCTAAGAGTCAGATGTGACATGAAACCGGCTAAGGCACATGTGGCAGGCAATTTACAATGCGAAAGCATATATGACCGACATTTCCATGTTTTTATATCAATTCTAAATAACTTTTAAACATTTCATTCATGGCTACTAGACAAGACATGCTAAAGTCATATGAAGGAGTTAACTTAGTCAGAATTATTCAAAAGCATGAAGATAGTAGGTCATTCTAAAGTTAAATCATTTACTAGAAAGTTACCATGTCAACTAAGATAGCAGAGACATCAAATTACGTCACAGGGGCAACGAAGGAACTCGGAGTAACACTTGAATTCACATTGACATCACGTAGGGGTTAACAACAGAGCACTGAAGATTAAGAATCACGAACAAGATAAACTAGCATGTCATGTCGATAAGAATAACTTTGAGATGGAAATGCTAAGGCATAATACAAGTCGATGGTTTTGATGGTGGGGAGACTTTCCCTAAGGTCCCTACTTGGAACTGATTGTCTCTTATGTCATAGATTCATGCAAATGAATGGTTATGCTCCTAGACCAATCCCAGGTCTGCTGCTTATGGGCCTACATGCTTCCGCTGCGCTACTCTGATCAGACATTTAAGGGCAAGGATACGTGAATGCAGGTTTCTAGGGTCGCCTTACCATGTTTCAAATATGTGTGTATGCAGTTATTCAGCTATTACGTGGAATCATAGAATTCACGGAATGCAAGGAACGCGTTAGAGGTTATACCATGTCATGAATTACAAAACTTAAATCATCTAGATAATTAAGTCACGTACCAAACCAGACTTAAGTCAAGCAACCTCCCAGACGTGCAACAACTCATTCATAAAACAAATAACTGGTCACAAATAACGAACTTAAATAACTATATAAATTTCTATAGGCTTTAGACTATATGCAATGCTATGGCTATGTTCGTTTTAAGTGCAGTCGACATTAATGGTTTTATAGGTACCAGTTGAGGTCTTAAGAGGTACACCTTTCCCACAGGTGATTATAGGAGTCTTACTGTAGGAAGCTTACCTTCGTTTACTATGTACAATTCTAAAGTCTGCTAGGTTCTTCCTCCCTTTTGTTTTCTGGGTGCATTAGGGTTCGTTCGAGCCAAAACATCGTCACCCCATTCACGAATAAAAATCTGTATAATAGAACGCGAGTAATGCACGACTTAGGCAACAATAGCGAGAAAGGGGAACAGTTGGTACCCTTATGCAATGTTTAACGAGATCCTACCGCTAGCATTTAGTTTTTCAAGCATGCATGCGAAAATATCCCCTAATTTCACTAAGGCAATTCGAAATTCATAATAGCAAGGTACCATTTAGTAGGATTATCAATCATAGCAACTAATTTCCCATCATTCCTTTCCTAGCCCACCACGAAGGACTCTATCAACGTACACATCTTAGCACATACACATTTAAAAGCAACATTTGATGCACATAAGGGCGCGTATTTATGAATCTAAACTCTCTCATCATCACTAACAGAAAGCTAATCCTTCAGTGTAAGATAAACTTGGCTCGACAGCCAAAACGGCATTAACATCTCAAAATCTTGAGTTTCAAAGGATGAAAAATAGCTTATCTATTTCGAATCTCCTTGTTTTTAATAAAAGGATGGTTAACTGCTTCTAGCTCTCTCTCTATCAACCTTCAAGTACGTCTGCTGGCTCCATTATGGGGCCCGATGAGCAAATCGTACTTCAGGGGCAAAGATGAGCTTAGAATTAAGGCTTTTCCAATCATTCGAATCCAAATCATATGTTCTTTAAACTTTCGATTAAAACCACCAAGGCGTATAAGCGAAACAACTTTCGATTGAGCTAACACTTAACTTATCCACAAAAATACGAGCCACTCAACCTACACCCTAGCAAATGGTTCTTTCATCCAACCAATCAGCTCACTCAAGCCGCACCTAAGTAGGTAAATGCGCTAACATTCATGTAAAACTCACTTTTGCACACAGGATAGGCATGTATCACGTCATCATGAACGCATTCCTAGGCAACTATATGAGATGCAAGACTTAGGTCGCAGCCTATGGTCACAGGACCATGCTCTGATACCATCAATTGTAACACTCCCAGCCCCTAGAGCCGGGAGCGCAACGTTTTCTTGCCTATCTATTTAAATTCCAGGGCGAAACGGACAGAGTTTCCCCTAAAAACTGACAGTTTTCAGGTTAAAAGCCTTACAATAAACCCCTGCAGATCAACGGAAGCGTAAAACATTTTAAAAAGAAGCTCAACGGCTACACGCCGGAGTTCATAACTCAACGAGCAACTCGCGCAGAGTACATAAAACAGAATAGTTCATTAATACAAGAGAAGTGGAAGATACAACTCAACGGTTCACACAACCGGAGTACTAGTGTTTACATCCCAAACCGTAACTGATTTCAACTAAGAAGACAACTGACTAATAAGAGGGTTGGCATGCATGCCCGTATAAAGCAACTCCTAAACCGAATATACTACATGAACTAGAATACTTGTTTACAAACGTTTACAATTCTAGGAATACTTTATATAACTTCATTAAACACATAAGACCCCTTCAAATGAGCGCACATGACACCTTGCAAGCAAGAATAGAATCCATCTTGGCATAAGTGACTTGGCTTCTACTTGTCATGATACAAACCTAGGGAAAAACGAGAAAGAGTAATGGGATGAGCAACCATACGCTCAGTGAGTGTCCCCCGACCCCCTTAAAACCAAGACTGTTGCAGGTAATAATATCTTTAATAGTCACATATCACATATTCATACTTTACTATCATATTAGGCGTTCTTAAAATTCTTATGGAAGTATTACTAACCATAAACTTCACTTTAACCTCTCAAACACATTTCTAAGTCTCTAAATGACCAAACTTCATTATTAACAGGCAGTCAAACACTTAAGCAAGCATCGAGGGCTAAGCACAGAACTTTCTTTCATAGGCTATGTGATATAATTCGTGATTTATGCTTTATCTATCAATTTCACTCATATGAGATGCTAAACATATGAAGTAGGGATTATGCCACGAACTTTCATTAGCTAAACATGCACATTCAAACTTATATGCTCCATGCATTATAAGGGTATGGCCATGCTGTACTTGGAATTTCATTTATACAGCACTTAGATTCTTATTCACATAATGTGCATGAAAATCTTTCTTTCTTTTTCTGAAAACACTTTACTTAGCCTCTTTACGCTCATAAGAACTCTTTTTTTAGCCTCTTTGGGATCACATTCTTAAAAGAATCTCTTTCATATTGGTCTCATAATGACCCTCAAAAACTTTCTTTCTGAAATACTTAAAAAGGCGAAATGCCAACTGCTTTTCTTATTTATCAGGAAATTACTCTGGGTATAAGATGATCATGAAGTGTTGGTTGGGAGAGATCTACACTCAATCCCAGTGAGATTAACTCACACAAAGCTCTTACTCCCGGGATGGAAACTAACTTTTGGACCTTAACCCTCGTCACTGTTTTTAGGGATTACTCCCTAGGCTAGGGATTCTCCTATTCAAGTAGGTTCACCCCCATCTATTGTCCCTAAGCACTTATCTTAGCAATTTAAACTGGTCATAACGACTAATAAGTTTGCTGCCTCTCACGGCGAAATCCTTTTTCATACAACGGACTCTCTTTTTTTAAAATTCTTTAGGGATTCTCCCGGTCAAGCCAGTTTACTCCCAAAACTGTATTTGCATAGTTAAAATAGGCCATCAGTTGCTAATAGTTATGGCCACTATTAGTTACAAACATGAAAAACTTCATTTTTCAAACTCGCCCGCACTCGCAACAAGAAACTTAATGCCATAAAGGGAGGGGGTTTGCACGTAACACATTCAAACACTTCATAATCAATCAGTCTCAACATAAGCCACACATGGCCTCGCAATCCACACGATTACGGTTAATTCACAACCCAGGCTCCCTCCTCGCATAACAACCGACCACAGGAAACCTTGAACCACTCATAGTTCTACCTCAAACCATCCAATTACCATCTTGGTTTTCAATTCGATAATCATAACATATTATCATGAAAACTTATAAAGAGACGTGTAATAGGGTTTATGCACTTACGTGAGCAAGCAGCACCATCCAGCGGTGCGTTACCGCAAACATACATATATATATAACCACATTTACGTATACGTCTACAATGCCTTAATTTGAAATAACACTTAACAAACCAACAAAACTAATCAAACAGGAATCTTATCGCATTCGAGGTGTTCATTTATTATTTCGAAGTCACGGTTCAGGTATAACTAACTAATCACACAAGTGTCTATCCTAGGCATACTCATTCCTTGTCGAAGCTATTAAATGAGCACAAATTAACTGAGTGTACATATATTGATTCTAAGCATTAACATTTCACTTTGAAGTTATTAAACGAACATGAATTAACTAAGTGTACATGTACCGATTCTAAACATTCATATTTCGTTTCGAAACTATTAAACAAACGTGAATTAACTAAGTGCACATCTATCGATTCTAATCATTCTTATGTCATTTCGAAGCTATTAATCAAGCATGAATGAACCAAGTGCACATGTGTCGATTCCGAGCATTCATATTTCATTTTGAAGCTATTAAACCAACATGAATTCAACTAAGTGTACATACAACGATTCTAAACATCCATATTTCATTTTGAAGTTATTAAACGAACGTAAATTAACTAAGCGTACATGTATCTAATCTAAAAAGGCATATTTCATTTCGAAGTTATTTTTCAAGCATGTATTAACTAAATATACTTGAATTAATTCTAAACATACATAATTCATTTCGAAGCAACCTTTTGGGCATGTATTAACTGAATATACATGAATCGATTCTAAACATGCATAATTCATTTCAAAGGTACTTTTCAAGCGTTAGTTAACTAAACTAACATATATCAATTCAATGCATCGTTAGGTTATTTTGAAGTCACTTTAAGGCATAGACCAACTAAACTTAATATGCATCGATTTAAACTGAATTCAGTTAAAACAGAACATGTATAATCCCAATCGATCTTACTAATCCTAGACTCACATGCAACGCAATTTAAAGGTTAAAACAATTTTGAAACTACTAATACTTAGGAGGCGAGAAACACCCATCTTGAATCCAAGCTGAGGACCTGATTTGGGGTGATTTTTGGACGGCTAGAATATTGATTCTGCCTCCGCCTACTGCTGGGTTGCTGCCACCGCAGGTGGTCGCTAGCAGGGGCTCCACCGTTGACGGCGACGGTCTGGGTGGTGTGGGGCTGAGGGCTTTAAAACCCCAACCATTAGATCGAGCACGCCACTCTCAATCTCGCCCGATCTCTCTCTCTCTCCCCCTTTGTCGGGTGTGCGGCCGTGGCTAGCTACACACACCGTCACCGGCGCCATCGCCAGCTGGACTTCCCTCTCTCTCTCTCTCTCTCTCTCTCCCCGGTTGTCTCATGGGGCTATGGTTTGAGAAAAAACCCCCCTTCCCTGGCTCGCGATCTCTCCCCCCCTCTTAGTTGTGTTTCCCCCGTGAAAGAGAAAGGGGCTTCGGCCCCTTATTTATTTATTGATTCTTTTTATTGCTTGCCGATTCAACTAGCACAGCCAGTCTAATGTCTAATCTTGTAAATCATATCTTAACCCGAGTCATTGATACGGCCCTTGGTCGATTATTCGTTCCCAAATACGTCAAGGCTCGATTTAATAACCTCGAAACTATTTCTAAGGTTGACAACCTAATCGTACTTGGGAAATGACCAAATAAATTAAATAACAATTTCAAAGGCTTGGGTTAGCATTGACTCGAAAATTTTCTAAATAGTTGACTATAATATTAATAATATAGATAGCTAAAAAATATTTTTTTAATAAAATTATCGTTCACATAAGCAAATCAATAATAATTTAACTCGTAAAGTTAATAAAAATATGAATTTTATAACGTAGAAGGTAAGACAGCCCGGTTGACTTAAAACAAAGAAGGCGGGTCTTACACTCTTCCCCCCTTAAAAGAATTTTGCCTTCGAAATTCTAAAACTAATTAAGTTCGGTCTTTCCTAGAATGTACGCACACAACTATGATCTACGCGGCAGGTTTCCAAAAGGTTGGATTTTGCAAACGCTACTTCTTTTAAATCGAAGAAAATGGCTTATGGTATCCAGTCTCCTTCTCGCCAATCCTCTTCAAGCGTCTACTTACACTATTTAGGCACCGACGGCAAATCGCACTGAAGAGGGGCAAATGAGTTGGCATGGACAACCATATTGAGCTTGTTTTGAAAATGAATATAGATTTTCCATAATTTAGACTCATTTCGTATGGCAAGTAATAATTCTATGCATATGCATCTATAAGTGGGCATCTAAAGGCATGATAAACGGGACAACGACATCTTAAGGTCATACACTTGTAGTCTCATTCTAAAATATGAATTCAAGTCACCTTTGGGACCACAACGGTTAGCCTACAGATTCCTCTAACACATTAGAACAGTAAGAATGTCACATAGCACCACATATCATCATTTAAGTACAATAGCATCACATAGTATTGCATAGCATCAGCAATTCAGTATTCTTAAGCCTAAGAGTTGGATGTAATGTGAAACCAGCTAAGGCGCATATGGCAGGCAATTTACAATACGAAAGCATATATGAACGACATTTCCATGTTTTTATATCAACTCCAAATAACTTTTAAACATTTCATTCATGGCTACTAGGCAAGACATGCTAAAGTCATTTGAAGGAGTTAACTTAGTCAGATTCATTCAAAAGCATGAAGATATTAGGTCATTCTAAAGTTAAATCATGTACTAGAAAGTTACCACGTCACACAAAGATAGCAGAGACATCAAATTACATCACACAGACAACGAAGGAACTCGGAGTAACACTTGAATTCACGTTGACATCATGTAGGGGTTAACAACAGAGCACTGAAGATTCAGAATCATGAACAACATAAACTAGCATGTCATGTCGATAAGAATAACTTTGAGATGGAAATGCCAAGGCATAATGCAAGTCGATGGTTTTAATGATGGGGAGACTTTCCTAAGGTCCCTGCTTGGAACTGATTGTCTCTTAAGTAATAGATTCATGCAAATGAATGGTTATGCTCTGAGACAAATCCTAGGTCTGCGGCTTATGGGCCTATATGCTTTCGCTGCACTACTCTGATCAAACATTTAAGGGCAAGGATACGTGAATGCAGGTTTCTAGGGTCGCCTTACCATGCTTCAAATATGTATGTATGCAGTTATTCAGCTACTACGTGGAATCATAGAATTCACGGAATGCAAGCAATGCGTTAGAGGTTATGCCATGTCATGAATTACAAAACTTCAATCATCTGGAGAAGCAAGTTACATACCAAACCAGACTTAAGTCAAGCAAACTCCCAAACGTGCAACAACTCATTCATAAAACAATTAACTGGTCACAAATAACAAACTTAAATAACTATATAAGCTTCTATAGGCATTAGAATGTATGCAATGCTATGGCTATGTCCATTTTGAGTACGGTCGACATTAATGGTCTTATAGGAGCCAGTTGAGGTCTTACGAGGTACACGTTTCCCACAAGTGATTATAGGAGTCTTACTGTAGGACGCTTACCTTCGTTTACTATGTACAATTCCAAAGTCTGCTAGGTTCTTCCTCTCTTTCGCTTTCTGGGTGTATTAGGGCATCGTCACCCCATTCACGAATAATAATCTGTATAATAGAATGCAAGTAATGCACGGCTTAGGCAACAATAGCAAGAAAGGGGAACAGTAGGTACACTTACGTAATGTTTAACGAGATCCTACCACCAGCATTTAGTTTTTCAAGCATGCATGCGAAAATATCCCCTAATTTCACTCCGGCAATTCAAAATTCACAACAGCAAGGTACCATTTAGTAGGATTATCAATTACAGTAACTAATTTCCCATCATTCCTTTCCTAGCCCATCATGAAGGATTCTATTGACGTACACATCTTAGCACATACACATTTAAAAGCAACTTTTGATGCACATAAGGGCGCGTATTTGTGAATCTAAACCCTCTCACCATCACTAACAGAAAGTTAATCCTTCGGTGTAAGATAAACTTGGCTCGACAGTCAAAACGGCATTAACATATCAAGATCTTGAGTTTCAAAGGATGAAAAATAGCTTTTGTATTTCGAATCTCTTTGTTTTTAATAAAAGTATGGTTAACTACTTCTAGCTCTCTCTCTATCAACCTTCAAGTATGTCTGCTGCCTCCATTATGGGGCCCGATGAGCAAATCGTACTTCAGGGGCAAAGATGAGCTTAGAGTTCAGGCTTTTCCAATCATTCGAATCTAAATCATATGTTCTTTAAACTTTCGACTAAAACCACCAAGACATATAAGCGAAACAACTTTCGATTGAGCTAACACTTAACTTATCCACAAAAATACGAGCTACTCGGCCTACACCCTAGCAAATGGTTCTTTCATCCAACCAATCAGCTCACTCAAGCCGCACCTAACTAGGTAAACGCGCTAACATTCACATAAAACTCATATTTGCACACAGGATAAGCATGTATCACGTCATCGTGAACGCGTTCCTAAGCAACTATATAGGATGCAAGACTTAGGTCGCGGCCTATGGTCGCAGGACCATACTCTGATGCCATCAATTGTGGTGTATCCTCAAGGGGGAAACCAAGAGGATGGGAAAGAGGGTGGAATGAATGAAATGGATGGTAGCAACAAGGCAACTTTGAATTCACAAACTCACCTTGAGTTGGGGATGTTAGAACCGGAACTAACACCTACCTTGGATACAGAAACACCACCAAGGTTTGATGTTAGGGCCCTTAACAACCTCTTGGATACAGAAACACCACCAAGAAGGAAGTTAAGACTCTTACTAGATCACCACTCAACTTGGCCAAGAGATGAGATAAGCTAGAAGAGAGTTTGAGGATTCAAAGGAGCAAAGCTCAACTTCATTTCATGCAATTGCTTGATAGTGGCCGGCCAAGGGCTTGTGGGGGTATTAATACAAAAGTTTCAAGTACAAATCATAGGCCCTAGGTTGCACTATAAGCTAAACTAGGCAAAAATACAAAGATCAAATCAAAGCAAAAAAGGATAGATGCATCCTCCACTTGACACCTCTTCAATGCTAATCTTGAGGATGATGTGTCGATCTTGGGGTGAATGGAAGCTTCCTTGGCAGCTTGGTACTTCCCATAATGACTCTTGCAAGTGGCTAAGCATGGATTAGAGCAAAAAAACACCTCATCACTCTCTCTTGTACCCGGCTGGCCTAGGACCGGTTAAAAGGGTGTTTCAGCCCTTGTTTTGGTGGTTAATAGCTCCTCATGAGTGTAATTTGGCTGAGGTTTTTTGTGGTCACTTGATAATATTTTTAAAGTACTTTCAAGCCATAAAAGTTTCAAGCCAAATAGAAGAGAGATGGGCCCCCAAATAGCCTCTTGTTTCAGCCCTATCCAGTTCAGCGCCAGAATATAGTGATTGACTTTGCTTGGAGTTTTGAGGTATCAAATGAACTCCAAATGACTTGGAAGAGGTCTTGATGGAAAGAGCACGTCTTGAACTTAAACTTAGGCTTCCTGCAACCCCATTTTAGCCTTGGGAAGTTTAGGAAATAACGTGCACAAAACCGGGTTTGTGCACGCCTGAAATTCCAGTTTTGAGGAAATAGTTTCCTTGCTCCCTTAGGCTGATTTCTTGCATCTTGGACATGAGGTTTGGACCTTTTGGGCTCCCTTGATGACTATGGATCACGTTAGGGGATGGACCTCCATCATCCTCCCCTTGTTGAAGAGAATTTGCCCTCAAATTGATAAGATTATCATCCTCCTCATAAGGGCTAAGGTCGGCTACGTTGAAAGTAGCCGAAACTCCATACTCACCGGGCAAATTGATCTTGTATGCATTATCATTGATGCGTTCCAACACTTCAAAAGGACCATCGGCCTTGGCATCAATTTGCTCTTCCTCTTAGAAGGAAACCGTTCCTTCCTTAAGTGAACCCATACTAAATCACCGGGGTGGAACACCATCTTCTTTCTATGCTTGTTGGCATGGTCTTTGTATGAGGCATTAGCCTTCTCAATCTTGGCCTTCACGGTTTCATGGAGTTTTTGGATCTCCTCCACCCGTTTGCTAGCCTCCATGTGAGGCTTCTCATTCATTTCTCTTGGAGTAAGATCAAGGGGACTTAAAGGATCCATCCCATAGACTACCTTGAATGGTGATAAACCGGTGGCCTTGCTAGGTGACTTGTTGAAGGCGAATTCGGCTTGTGGCAAGGCTAAGTCCCAAGCTTTGATGTTGGATTTCACTAGCACTCTTAAGAGGGTTCCCAAAGTCCGGTTGGTGACTTCGGTTTTCCCATCCGTTTGAGGGTGGCATGAAGTGCTATACTTGAGCTTGGTTCCCATCTTCTTCCAAAGTGTCACCCAAAAATGGCTAAGGAACTTGGTATCCCTATCCGAAACAATGGATCTAGGGATGCCATGTAGTCTCATTACTTCCTTGAAGTATAACTCGGCAATGTGGGTGGCATCATTGGTCTTGGTACAAGGTATGAAATGGGCCATCTTAGAGAAACGATCAACAACAACAAAGATCGAATCTTTACCCCTTTGTGTCCTTGGGAGGCCAAGGATGAAGTCCATGCTTACATCTTCCCAAGGATGATTGGGAGTGGGTAGGGGTGTGTAGAGACCGTGGGGTAGGAGGTGACTCTTGGCAACTTGGCAAGTTGCACATCTCTTCAACACATCTTGGACATCTTTGCTCATACTCGGCCAATAATAATGTTCCCTTAACATCGTAAGGGTCTTGTTTTCTCCAAAGTGACCGGCTAAAGATCCACCATGGACCTCACGAATGAGCAACTCTCTCGTGCCACACTTAGGCACACATAATCTTGAACCCTTGAATAAAAAGCCATCTTGGACAAGGAAATCACCTTTAGGGTGCCGAAGGCATTCTTTGTAGAGCTCTCCCAATTCTTCATCATTCTCATATAGGGACTTCAAGTGCTCAAAGCCAAGGATGCAAGCATCAAGTTGGAATAGAAGTAAGTGCCTCCTTGACAAGGCATCGGCTCCTTGATTGAGCTTTCCGGATTTGTGCTTGATGGTGAAGTTAAAAGATTGGAGGAACTCCACCCACTTGGCATGCCGTGAGTTAAGCTTATGTTGCCCTTGAATGTATTTCAAGGCTTCATGATCGGAGTGCAAGGTGAACTCACTAGCCACCAAGTAATGATTCCAATGCTCAAGGCACCTCACTATTGCATAGAACTCCTTATCATACGTGGAGTACTTTCTCCTTGAGTCACAAAGCTTCTCACTAAAGAAGGCTAAGGGCCGCCCTTCTTGAGTGAGGACTCCTCCAATGCCAACTCCCGAGGCATCACACTCTACCTCAAACACTTTATCAAAGCATGGCAAGGCAAGAACCGGTGCTTGGGTGAGCTTGGACTTGATGGTTTCAAAGGCTTCTTGGGCTTTGGGAGTCCACTTGAATGATGTGCCTTTGATAACCTCGGTCATAGGGGCCATAATGGTACTAAAGTTTCTAATGAACCGCCTATAGAATGAGGCAAGCCCATGGAAACTTCGCACATCATGAATACTCTTGGGGGTTGGCCAAGACCGAATTGCTTCCACTTTACTCTCATCAACTTTGATGCCTTCACTTGTGACAATGTAACCAAGGAAGGTGACCTCATGAGTGAAAAATGCACACTTCTTGAGGTTACCGTAGAGCTTTTCCTTCTCTAGAACCTTCATGACTTGTGTGAGGTGTTGAAGGTGCTCTTCTTCATTCTTGCTATAGATGAGGATGTCATCAAAATACACCACAACGAATTTTCCAATGAAGGGCCGGAACACTTGGTTCATGAGCCGCATGAAGGTACTTGGAGCATTTGACAATCCGAATGGCATGACTAGCCACTCATACAAGCCTCCTTTGGTTTTGAAGGCCGTCTTCCATTCATCTCCCTGTCTAATGCGGATTTGGTAGTAACCACTTCTCAAGTCCACCTCAGAGAACACACTAGAACCATATAACTCATCAAGCATATCCTCAAGGCGGGAATTGGATATCTATACTTGATGGTTATCTTGTTGATTGCCTGACTATCAACACACATACGCATGCTTCCATCTTTCTTTGGCACAAGGAGGGCCGGAACCGCACAAGGGCTCAAGCTCTCTCTAATCAACCCCTTATCCATAAGCTCATCAACTTGCCTTTGGATTTCCATGGTTTCTTTGGGGTTTGTCCGGTAAGCCGGTTTGTTTGGGAGAATGGAACCGGGTATGAGATCAATATGGTGTTGGATGGTTCTTTGTGGTGGTAAGCCGGGGGGTATTTCTTCGGGGAAGACATGGCTAAAATGTTCAAGGAGGGAAATGGCTAGAGGATGTGATGGTGTAGAGGTTTCGGATTCTTCAAGGGTGGCTAGGATCCACTCCTTAAAGGCCTTGAATTCATGGTGAGAAGCCTTAAGGAGAGGTTCACTCACGGCTAGAAGCATGTCCGAATGGTCATGGCTTGGTTGGGGCTTACTTTTGTGGAGTTGGGAAGGGCTTAATGGGGCAAGGGTGATCTTCTTCCCATCTTTGTGGAAGGTGTAGGTGTTTAGATAGCCATCATGTATGACCTTCCGATCAAACAACCAAGGTCTCCCCAACAAAAGGTGACATGCATCCATGGGGATGATATCACACCACAATTCATCATGATAGTGCTTCCCAATTGAAAATGAAATCAAGCACCTTGAATTAACTTGCAACCCCTTACCTTGATTTAGCCATTGAATGTTGTAGGGGTGAGGATGAGCCGAAGCTTGAAGGCCAAGCTTTTCCACCATAGTCACGGAAGCCACATTTGCACAACTCCCTCCATCAATGATGAGGGAACACACTTTGCTTTGAATAGTACATCTTGTATGAAAGATGTTCTCCCTTTGTTCTTCAAGTTCTCCTTTTTTTGTGCTCAAAGCTCTCCTCAACACAAGCAACTCTCCCTCATCGGCCTCTTCAATCACTTCCTCTTGTTCCTCCATATAATACACACCTTCTCTCTCTTCCTCCTCTACTCCCTCTTCTTCCCTCTTCTCATCCCACTCGGCCAAGGTAATAATCCTCCTATTTGGACACTCCGAAGCAATGTGCCCAAGACCTTGACATTTGAAACATCTCCTTTGGTCATTTGGCTTAGGGTTGGGACGGTTTTGGGGTGGTGGACTTTTTTGTGGAGCTTGGTTCTTTTGTGGAGGTGAGGGTGTAGTAACCGTGGGTTTGGGAGGTGGGTAAGAGCTCCCCTTGTTGAAAGGTTGGCTCTTGGGAAAGGGTTTGGGAGGTTCTCTTTTGTAGAGCTTGGATTTCCTTTGTTGTTCAACTTTGTGGGCTAATACACACACTTCATCAAAAGTGGTGTATTGTTGCAACTCTACCACATGAGCATATCTAGGATCTAAACCACCCAAATATCTCACTATGGTTTGCTCTTCGGGCTCCCTCAAGTCACACTTGATCAACAACTTCTCAAATTCCCTAGTGTACTCCTCAACACTCAAGTTTCCTTGGGTAAGATTGTGAAGTTGAGAGTAATTATCTTGTAGGTAGGACGGGGGTAGGAAACGGGCTTTGAGTTTGGCTTTCATTTTCTCCCATGTCCTAATCTTTCCCTTCCCTTGCCTAACTCTCTTAGCACAAAGGTTGGACCACCAAAGAGAAGCATATTTACGAAGTCTAAGGGCAACAAGTTTTACCTTATTTCCCTCGGAAATCTCTTTGTAGTCGAAGATCCTCTCGACAGTTTGCAACCATTCTAGGAACTCATCGGGGTCTAGCTTCCCTTCAAACTCCGGAATTTCCACTCGGATGTCTCCTTGGTGAGAGGTTGTTCGCCTTCCTCTTCTTGATCTTTCATAAGCCTCCTCCTCACTTGATGAACTCAAGTGTGGGGCTTCTCTTGCTTCTGGCTCGGAGTCGGAAGAGTTAGAAGACCGGGAACTCCTAATCTCCTTACGCTTTTGCTTCAAGGAGTCTCCAAGTTGTCGCCTCAAATACTCGTTCTGACCTTTGATCTCTTCATTTTGTAGCCTCAAGGCCTCATAATTCCTCATGAGAGCCTCAAACTTTTCCTCCATGGTCATGCTAGCAGTGCTCATGTTGAAATAAGATGGAACCTCACGGACAGGAATTGGCACGGGCGTGCTTGGTGGCACGGTGTGACCGTGCTCAGGGTCTGGACGTGACGAAGTTTGGGGTGTGGCTGGGAAGAGGTGGCACGGTTGTGCGTAGTGGCACGGGGTGACCGTGCTGATGTACTGGTTGTGGGTGGAAAAGAAAGCGTGGCTGCAATGTGAGGGTGGCACGGTCGTGCTCTTTGGCACGGGGTGACCGTGCCGAGTTTCTGGCTGGTGAAAAACCGTGAAGCACGGTTTGGTATTTTTTTGAGGGGGAATGTGTTTGGGGTGTTTGGAAGGGTGTTGGGCAGCAAGCTTAGGCCTAGGGAAGCCGTAGCTCTGATACCAAATATGGTGTATCCTCAAGGGGGAAACCAAGAGGATGGGAAAGAGGGTGGAATGAATGCAATGGATGGTAGCAACAAGGCAACTTTGAATTCACAAACTCACCTTGAGTTGGGGATGTTAGAACCGGAACTAACACCTACCTTGGATACAGAAACACCACCAAGGTTTGATGTTAGGGCCCTTAACAACCTCTTGGATACAGAAACACCACCAAGAAGGAAGTTAAGACTCTTACTAGATCACCACTCAACTTGGCCAAGAGATGAGATAAGCTAGAAGAGAGTTTGAGGATTCAAAGGAGCAAAGCTCAACTTCATTTCATGCAATTGCTTGATAGTGGCCGGCCAAGGGCTTGTGGGGGTATTAATACAAAAGTTTCAAGTACAAATCATAGGCCCTAGGTTGCACTATAAGCTAAACTAGGCAAAAATACAAAGATCAAATCAAAGCAAAAAAGGATAGATGCATCCTCCACTTGACACCTCTTCGATGCTAATCTTGAGGATGATGTGTCGATCTTGGGGTGAATGGAAGCTTCCTTGGCAGCTTGGTACTTCCTATAATGACTCTTGCAAGTGGCTAAGCATGGATTAGAGCAACAAAAACACCTCATCACTCTCTCTTGTACCCGGCTGGCCTAGGACCGGTTAAAAGGGTGTTTCAGCCCTTGTTTTGGTGGTTAATAGCTCCTCATGAGTGTAATTTGGCTGAGGTTTTTTGTGGTCACTTGATAATATTTTTAAAGTACTTTCAAGCCATAAAAGTTTCAAGCCAAATAGAAGAGAGATGGGCCCCCAAACAGCCTCTTGTTTCAGCCCTACCCAGTTCAGCGCCAGAATATAGTGATTGACTTTGCTTGGAGGTTTTGAGGTATCAAATGAACTCCAAATGACTTGGAAGAGGTCTTGATGGAAAGAGCACGTCTTGAACTTAAACTTAGGCTTCCTGCAACCCCATTTTAGCCTTGGGAAGTTTAGGAAATAACGTGCACAAAACCGGGTTTGTGCACGCCTGAAATTCCAGTTTTGAGGAAATAGTTTCCTTGCTCCCTTAGGCTGATTTCTTGCATCTTGGACATGAGGTTTGGACCTTTTGGGCTCCCTTGATGGCTATGGATCACGTTAGGGGATGGACCTCCATCAAATTGTAACAGCCCTGGCCCCTAGAGTCGGGAGCGCTACGTTTTCTTAACTTTCTATTTAAATTCCAGGGCAAAACGGACAGAGTTTTCCCTAAAAACTGACCGTTTTCAAGCTAAAAGCCTTACAATAAACCCCTGCCGATCAATGGAAGCGTAAAACATTTTAAAAAGAAGCTCAACAGCTATACGCCAGAGTTCATAGCTCAACGAGCAACTCGCTCAAAGTACATAAAACAGAATAGTTCATTAATACAAGAGAAGTGGTAGATACAGCTCAACGGTTCACACAATCGGAGTACAGGGGTTTGCATCCCAAACCGTAACTGGTTTCAACTAAAAAGACAATTGGCTAATAAGATAGTTGGCACGCATGCCCATACAAAGCAACTCCTAAACCGAATATACTACATGAACTGGAATACTTGTTTATAAGCGTTTACAATTCCAGGAATACTTTACATGACTTCATTAAACACGTAAGACCCCTTCAAATGGGCGCACACGACACCTTGCAAGCAAGAATAGAATCCATCCTGGCATAAGTGACTTGGCTCCTACTTGTCATGATGCAAACCTAGGGAAAAAGGGAAAAGAGTAATGAGATGAGCAACCATACGCTCAGTGAGTGTCCCCCGACCCCCTTAAAACCAAAGCTGTTGCAAGTAATAATATCTTTAATAGTCATATATCACGTATTCATACTTTACTATCATATTAGGCATTTATAAAATTCTTATAGAAGTATCGCTAGCCATAAACTTCACTTTACCCTCTCAAACACATTTCGAAGTCTCTAAATGACCAAACTTCATTACTAACAGGTAGTCAAACACTTAAGCAAGTATCAAGGGCTAAGCACAAAACTTTCTTTCATAGGCTATGTGATATAATTTCGTGATTTATGCTTTATCTATCTATTTCACTCATATAAGATGCTAAACATATGAAGCAGGGATTATGTCACGAACTTTCATTAGCTAAACATGCACATTCAAACTCATATGCTCCATGCATTACAAGGGTATGGCCATGCTATACTTGGAATTTCATTTATATTGCACTTAGATTCTTATTTACATAATGTGCATGAAAATCTTTCTTTTCTTTTTCTGAAAACACTTTACTTAGCCTCTTCAGGCTCATAAGAACTCTCTTTTTACCCTCTTTGGGATCATATTCTTAAAAGAATCTCTTTCATATTGGTCTCATAATGACCCTTAAAAACTTTCTTTTTGAAATACTTAAAAAGGCGAAACGCCGACTGCTTTTCTTACTTATCAGGAAATTACTCTGGGCATAAGATCATCATAAAGCGCTAGTTGGGAGAGATCTACACTCAATTCCAGTGAGATTAACTCACACTAAGCTCTTACTCCCGGGATGGAAACTAACTTTTGGGCCTTAACCCTCGTCACTGTCTTTAGGGATTACTCCCTAGGCTAGGGATTCCCCCGTTCAAGTAGGTTCACTCCCATCTATTGTCCCTAAGCACTTATCTTAGCCATTTAAACTGGCCATAATGACTAATAAGTTTGCTGCCTCTCACAGCGAAATCCTTTTTCATACAATGCACTCTCTTTTTATTTAAATTCTTTAGGGGTTCCCCCATCCAAGCGAGTTCACTCACAAAACTGTATTTACACAGTTAAAATAGGCCATCATTTGCTAATAGTTTTGGCTATTATTAGTTACAAACATGAAAAGCTTCCTTTTTTAAACTCACCCTCACTCGCAACAAAAAACTTGATGACATAAAGGGAGGGGGTTTGCACGTAACACATTCAAGCACTTCATAATCAATCAATCTCAACATAAGCCACACATGGCCTCGCAATCCACACGATTCCGGTTAATTCACAACCCAGGTTCCCTCCTCGCATAACAACCGACCACAGGAAACCTCGAACCACTCATAGTTCTACCTCAAACCATCAAACTACCATCTCGGTTTTCAATTCGATAATCATAATATATTATCATGAAAACTTATAAAGAGACGTGTAATAGGGTTTATGCACTTACCTGGGCAAGCAGCACCATCCAGCGGTGCATTACCGCAAACATACATATATATATAACCACATTTACGTACACGTCTACAATGCTTTAATTTGAAATAACACTTAACAAACCACCTAAACTAATCAAATAGGAATCTTATCGCAGTCGAGCTGTTCATTTATTATTCCGAAGTCACGGTTTAGGTATGACTAACTAATCACATAAGTATCGATTCTAGGCATACTCATTCCTTCTCGAAGCTATTAAATGAGCATAAATTAACTGAGTGTACATATATCGATTCCAAACATTGACATTTCACTTTGAAGTTATTAAGCGAACATGAATTAACTGAGTGTACATGTACCGATTCTAAACATTCATATTTTGTTTCGAACCTATTAAACAAACGTGAATTAACTAAGTGTACATGTCTCGATTCTAAGCATCCTTATTTCATTTCAAAGCTATTAATCGAACATGAATTAACTAAGTGTACATGTGTCCATTATGAGCATTCATGTTTCGTTTTGAAGCTATTAAACCAACATGAATTTAACTAAGTGTACATGCATCGATTCTAAACATTTATATTTCACTTCGAAGCTATTAAACGAACGTAAATTAACTAAGCGTGCATGTATCTAATCTAAAAAGGCATATTTCATTTCGAAGCTATTTTTCAGGCATGTATTAACTAAATATACTTGAATCGATTCTAAACAAACATAATTCATTTCGAAGCTACCTTTCAGGCATGTATTAACTAAATATACATGAATCGATTCTAAACATCCATAATTCATTTCGAAGCTACTTTTCAAGCGTTAGTTGACTAAACTAACATATATCGATTCAAGGCATCGTTAGGTTATTTCAAAGTCACTTTCAGGCATATACCAACTAAACTTAACATGCATCGACTTAAACAGAATTCAGCTAAGACAGAACATGCATAATCCCAATCGATCTTACTAATCCTAAACTCACATGCACCGTAACTTAAAGGTTAAAATAATTTCGAAACTACTAATACTTTGGAGGCGAGAAACACCCTCCTTGAATCCAAGCTGAGGACCTGATTTGGGGTGATTTTTGGACAGCTAGAATTCCGATTCTGCCTCCCCCTACTGCCGGGTCGCTGACGCTGCTGGTGGTGACCGGCGTGGACCCCACCGTTGACGGTGACGGTCGAGGTGGTGTGGGGCAGTGGGTTTCAAAACCCCAACCATTAGACCGAGCACGTCACTCTCAATCTCGCTTGATCTCTCCCTTATTCTCCCTCTTCGCCGGGTGTGTGGCCGTGGCTAGCTGCCCACACCGTCGCTGGAGCCATCGCTGGGCGAACTTCCCTCTCTCTCTCCCCCCGGTTGTTTTACGGGGCTATGGTTTGAGAAAAAACCCCCTTTCCTTGGCTCGCGGTCTCTCCCCCCCGGTCGTGTTTCCCCCGTAAAAGAGAAAGGGGCTTCGGCCCCTTATTTATTTTTTATTTTTAATTTTGTTGCTTGCTCATTTAACTAACATCGCCAGTCTAACGTCTAATCTCGTAAATCATATCTTAAACCGAATCGTTGATACGACCCTTCGTCGATTATTCGTTCCAAAATACGTCAAGGTTCGATTTAATAAACCTTGAAACTGATTCTAAGTTTGACAACCTAATCGTACTTGGGAAATGACCAAATAAATCAAATAACGATTTCAAAGGCTTGGGTTAGCATCAACTCGAAAATTTTCTAAATCGTTGACGATAATATTAATAATATAGATAGCAAAGAAATATTCTTTTTAATAAAATTATCGTTCACATAAGCGGACTCTCTCTGCCACTCTCTCTCTCTACAAATTCAGAACGACCACTGACCGTTCCTGCACGACCTTCGGCGGAGGCCCACCTCGACCTCCACCTTCGCCATCTGCTCCCGACGACTCAGACGGACGCGGGGCACCTTCAAGTCCCTGCAGGTGGCCGGTCAGTCTCATCTTTAAGTTAATCTGCTTCAATTGGTAGCCTTTATCTTCATTGGTACGATAATCTGCTTCAATTGGTAGGTCTCACCTTCATTTGGGAATAGTTGTCCCCTCGGTTGCTTTGGTTTTTGGTTTTTGGTTGATTCTTGTTGACTCTAGTGAGCATTCTACAACTGGGAATAGTTTTCACCTTGTTTTCCCTGGGTTTCGTTTGATTGTTGCTAGGATTTAGTTTGGCTTTTTGGTAGTTTTGTAACTGGATTGGCATATTGGTGCATTTGCTTAGCATTTTGGGGAGCATTCGTGGCTGATTCTCGGTCTTGCAGGGGAGGGCAGGTCCGTGCATTCAATTGTGGGGAATTCAGGGCTTGCTGCTGGTTTCGTTTGGCATTGTGGTGGTTTGGTTAAAGGATTGGCCTCCCTCTGGAATTTGCTCTTGGCCTGTGTTCGACATTCCTCTGGGCTTTGACCTGATTTTGGTGCATTTACTTTTGGTTTTTGGCTAGGAATTGTATTTAATTTTGCCTGTGGCTTTATTGCATTACTATTCTTTGTTGCTAGGTTGGTTTCTTTATTATTGTTAGTAGTGTTAGTATTTCTTTAGTAGTCGTATTCTTTTTATTATTAGCATTATTTTAGTAGTTTGTAGTTGGTTGTGGCTTTCTCGTAGGCGTCTGCGTCTATGGCGAGCCATGTAGCTATTTCAGCCTGTCCTCTGGGGAGTCTTAGGGTTAAGAGGGATGTAGGGTTGCGGAAGGTACGCCTAGCATCCTAGAATATTGGGTCCCTCACGGGTAAGTCGATAGAATTAGTTAAGTCTTTGCGTAGGCGTAAGATTAGTTTAGCGTGCGTCCAGGAGATGAAGTGGGTTGGGGCTAAAGCTAGAGAGATTGATGGGTACAAACTTTGGTACTCGGGGTCAACCAAGACGAAGAATGGAGTTGGCATCCTGGTTGTGAAGGATCTGGCAAACCAGGTGGTCGAAGTGAGGCGTAAGAGCGATCGGATTATGGTCATTAAGGTGTTGGTGGGTTCAGTTTTCGTGAACGTGGTGAGTGTGTATGCGCCCCAAGTAGGCCTGCCGGAGGAAACTAAGAAGCTCTTCTGGGAGGACCTAGATGAGGTCATCCAAGATGTCCCTCGGAGCGAGAAACTGTTCATAGGAGGAGACTTTAACGGCCATATCGGCGCGGAGGCAGCGGGTTATGATGGGATCCACGGGGGCTTCGATTTTGGAGAGAGAAACGCGGGAGGGGTCTCTGTGCTGGACTTTGCGGTGGCCTTTGATTTGTTGGTGGCCAACTCCTTCTTCAAGAAGAAGGAGGACCACCTAGTGACCTTCAAGAGTAGCTCTTGCAAGACCCAGATTGGCTACTTCCTAACGAGGAAGGAAAATCAGAGATCGTGTAAAGACTGTAAAGTGATTCCCAACGAGTTTTTGGGAACTCAACACAGGTTGCTGGTTTTAGATGTAGTGTGCAAGTATCCTAGGAGGACGACAAGGAGAGTCGGAGAACCCAGAATTAAGTGGTGGACCCTCACGAAGGAGAAGGCGGCGTTAATAGCAGAAAGAATAGCCGAGAAGAGAGCTTGGAGGAGGGCAGAAGACGCCGATTCGATGTGGGAGGCTGTGGCGGATTGCATCCGAAGGTCGGCTATGGAAACTCTAGGTCTTTCCAGGGGAGGCGGCAACAAGATGGAGGGCGCTTGGTGGTGGAACGAAAAGGTAAAGGAGAAAGTCAAGGCAAAAACAGAGGCTTACGCGGAGTTCATGAGTAGCAGTTCGGAGGAAGAGAGGGAGCAAAAGAAGATTGGATACAAGGCAGCCAAGAAGGTAGCCAGAAAGGCGGTGGCAGTAGCAAAGAGCCAGGCGTTTGATAGATTGTACCACAGATTGCGGACGAAGGAAGGGGAGAAGGAGGTTCTCAAACTGGCTAGGGCGAGGGAAAGGAAGACTAGGGATTTGAGGGTGGTAAGGTGCATCAAGGACGAAGAGGGTAAGGTGTTGACTGAGGATGTTGAAATTAAGGAGAGATGGCAAAGGTTCTTTGTTAAACTCCTAAATGGGGAAGGGGCGCGAGACGACTCTAGTAGGGGCGAAGATGGTAGCGATCAGCATGCAGACGACGGTATAAAAAAGGAGGAGATTAGGGAGGCCTTCAAGAAGATGGCAAATGGAAAGGCAGTGTGCCCGGACCAGATACAGGTGGAAGTTTGGAAGTTTATGGGGGAGGTAGGTCTAGAGTGGCTCACGAAGCTGTTCAATGTTATTTTCAGGACTGCCAAGATGCCCAGAGAATGGAGGGCCAGCACAGTCATCCCATTGTACAAAAACAAAGGGGATATCCAAGACTGTAATAACTATAGGGGCTTCAAGCTGCTCAGTCATACTATGAAGCTTTAGGAGAGGGTGATTGAGAGAAGGTTACGAGAGAATGTAGAAATTTCAGAAAATCAATTTGGTTTTATGCCAGGTAGGTCAACCATTGAGGCGATCTACCTCCTCAGAGGGCTCATAGGCTTGTTCAGGGATAGAAAGGTGGTTCTCCATATGGTGTTCATTGACCTGGAGAAAGCATATGATAGACTCCCGAGGGAGGTATTGTGGAGATTTTTGGAAGAGAAAAGGCTGGCGCTGTGTACATCCGTGTAATCAAGGATATGTACGAGGGGGGGCGGACGCGTGTTAGGACACCGGGAGTGGCCTCCAATGACTTCGCTATTAGTATGGGCCTGCATCAGGGCTCCGCCTTAAGCCCGTTTCTTTTCGCATTAGTTTTGGATGAACTCACTAGAGGAATCCGGGACGAGGTGCCTTGGTGCATGTTATTTGCAGATGACATCGTTCTTATCGATGTGACCCGACAGGGGGTGAATGACAGGTTGGAGAGTTGGAGGCATATGTTGGAAGCTAGGGGTTTCTGGTTAAGTAGATCAAAAACGGAATACCTCCATTGTCGTTTCAGTGGAAGGACAGAAGAGGGGGGAGACGTCACACTGGATGGGAGGGTGATTCCAAAGGTCGCTAAATTTAAGTATCTGGGCTCCATCATCCAGCAGAACGGGGACATTGACGAGGATATTAATCAGCGGATAAGAGTGGATTGGTAAAAGTGGAAGTCAGCGTTAGGGGTGCTGTATGACAAGAGAGTGCCTCTGGGACTGAAAGGCAAAGTTTATCAAAGGGTAGTTAGACCAGCTGTTCTCTATGGATCGGACTGTTGACCTCTAAAAAAGATGCAGGTCCATAAGTTGATGGTAGCTGAGATGAGAATGGTCAGGTGGATGTGTGGTTTTACGAGATTAGACAGAATTAGGAATGGTGTATTCAGGAGCTTAGCCGAAGTAGCCCCCATAGAGGAGAAGATGAGGGAATCGAGGTTTAGATGGTTCGGCCACGTAAAGAGGAGAAGTGTGGCCGCCCCAGTGTGGAGGTGCGAGATGATCGTCCTCCCCGGCGGAAAGGGAGGGAGGGATAGACCGAAGAAGAGCCTAGAGGAAGTGGTTAGAGAGGACCTGAGAGTTGTCGGTCTGACGGAGGACATGGCCCAGGATAGGAGGCTATGTCAGGATAGGATTAAAGTTTCTGATTGTAGGGGTCCGGCTCCGTAGGTGGCAGTAGCTTAGGTGGGGTGGGGCGGTTAAGGTTTTTTTTTTTGGTGTACTTGTCTGCAGGTCGTCCTTTTCTGGGCTGTGACGGCATCTAGCGCCCCTGGTTTTATTGAGGTATGTCTCCACTCCTTGTTTATTTGGTCTCCGTACCCTTTTCTCCTCATTGGTAATTGGTTTGCAATCGTTTTCTCTTTAAACCTTTTTTCTCAAAAGCTGTTTTGTGGGTCTTTAGGAATCAACCTCTCTATGGGTAGGAATACCGGTAGAGGTAAGGTTACCTACAGCTGGATCTCCCCAGACCCCGCGAAAGCGGGACCCACACTGGGAGTTGTTGTTGTTGTTGTTGTTGATTGTTCACATAAGCACATCAATAATAATTTCACTAGTAAAGTTAATAAAAATAGGAATTTTATAACGTAGAAGGTAAGACAGCTAGGTTAACTTAAAACAAAGAAGGCGGGTCTTACACTCTTCCTCCCTTAAAAGAATTTTATCCTCGAAATTCTAAAACTAAGTTCAGTCTTTCCGAGAATGTACGCACACAACTATGATCTACATGGTAGGTTTCCAAAAGGTTTGATTTTGCAAACACTACTTCTTTTAAATCGAAGAAAATGGCTTATGGTATCCAGTCTCCTCCTCGCTAATCCTTCTTAAGTGTCTACTCACTCTATTTAGGCACCGAGGGCAAATCGCACTGAACAGGGGCGAATGAGTTGGCATGGACAACCATATTTAGCATGTTTTGAAAATGAACATAGATTTCCAATAATCTAGACTAAGTTCGCATGGCAAGCAATAATTTTATGCATATGCATCTATAAGTGGGCATCTAAAGGCATGACAAATGGGATAACGACATCCTAAGGTCATACACTAGTAGTCTTATTCAAAAATATGAATTCAAGTAACCTTTGGGATCGCAACGGTTAACTTAGAGATTCCTATAACACATTAAAACAATAAGAATGTCATATAACACCACATAGCATCATTTAAGTACAATAGCATCACATAGTATTGCATAGTATCAACAATTCAGCGTTCTTAAGCCTACGAGTTGGATGTAACATGAAACCGACTAAGGCACATATGGCAGGCAATTTACAATACGAAAGCATATATGACCGACATTTCCATGTTTTTATATCAATTACAAATAACTCTTAAACATTTCTTTCATGGCTACTAGACAGGACATGCTAAAGTCATATGAAGGAGTTAACATAGTCAGATTCATTCAAAAGCATGAAGATATTAGGTTATTATAAAGTTAAATCATTTACTAGAAAGTTACCATGTCACACTAAGATAGCAGAGACATTAAATTACATCACAGGGACAATGAAGGAACTCGGAGTAACACTTGAATTCACATTGGCATCATGGAGGGGTTAACAACAGAGTACTAAAGGTTAAGAATCACGAACAACATAAACTATCATGTCATGACGATAAGAATAATTTTGAGATGAAAATGCTAAGGCATAATGTAAGTCGGTGGTTTTGATGGTGGGGGGACTTTTCCTAAGGTCCCTACTTGGAACTGATTGTCTCTTAAGTCATAGATTTATGCAAATGAATGGTTATGCTTCTAGACGAATCCTAGGTCTGCGGCTTATGGGCCTATATGCTTCCGCTGCGCTACTCTGATCAAACATTTAAGGGCAAGAATATGTGAAATCAGGTTTCTAGGATCACCTTGCCATGCTTCAAATATGTGTGTATGGAGTTATTTAGCTATTAATTGGAATCATAGAATTCACGGAATATAAGCAACAAGTTAGAGGTTGTGCCATGTCATGAATTACAAAACTTAAATCATCTGGATAATCAAGTCACGTACCAAACCAGACTCAAGTCAAGCAAACTCCCAAACGTGCAACAACTCATTCATAAAACACATAATTGGTCACAAATAATGAACTTAAATAACTATATAAGCTTCTATAGGCTTTAGACTATATGCAATGCTATGGCCATGTTCGTTTTGAGTACGATCGACATTAATCGTCTTATAGGTACCAGTTGAGGTCTTACGAAGTACACCTTTCCCACAGGTGATTATAGGAGTCTTACTGTAGGTCGCTTACCTTCGTTTACTATGTACAATTACAAATTCTGCTAGGTTCTTCCTCCCTTTCGCTTTCTGGGTGTATTTGGGTTCGTTCGAGCCAAAACATCATCACCCCATCCACGAATAACAATCTGTATAATAGAATCTAAGTAATACACGACTTAGGCAACAATGGCAAGAAAGGGGAACAGTAAGTACACTTACGCAACGTTTAATGATATCCTACCACTAGCATTTAGTTTTTCAAGTATGCATACGAAAATATCCCCTAATTTCAGTCAGGCAATTCAAAATTCACAACAGCAAGGTACCATTTAGCAGGATTATTAATCATAGCAACTAATTTCCCATCATTCCTTTTCTAGCCCATCACGAAGGATTCTATCAACGTACACATCTTAGCACATACACATTTAAAAGCAATATTTGATACACATAAGGGTGCATATTTGTGAATCTAAACTCCCACATCATCACTAGTAGAAAGCTAATCCTTCGGTGTAAGATAAACTTGGATCAACAGTCAAAATGACATTAACATCTCAAAATTTTGAGTTTCAAAGGATGAAAAATAGCTGATCTATTTCAAATCTCTTTGTTTTTAATAAAAGGATGGTTAACTGCTTCTACCTCTCTCTCTATCAACCTTCGAGTACATCTACTGACTCCATTATGGGGTCCGATGAGCAAATCGCACTTCAGGGGCAAAGATGAGCTTAGAGTTAAGGCTTTTCCAATCATTCGAGTCCAAATCATATGTTCTTTAAACTTTTGGTTAAAATCATCAAGACTTATAAGTGAAACAACTTTCGATTGATCTAACACTTAACTTATCCACAAAAATACGAGCCACTCGGCCTACACCTCAGCGAATGGTTCTTTTATCCAACCAATCAGCTCACTCAAGCCGCACCTAACTAGGTAAACACGCTAACATTTACATAAAACTCACATTTGCACACAAGGCAAGCATGTATCACGTCATCGTGAACGCGTTCCCAGGCAACTATATGAGATGCAAGACTTAGGTCGCGACCTATGGTTGCAGGACCATGCTCTGATACCATCAATTGTAACACCCCAAGCTCGAGAGCCTGGAGCACTACGTTTTCTTAACTTTCTATTTAAATTCCAGGGCGAAACTGACAGAGTTTCCCCTGAAAACAGACCGTTTTTAGGCTAAAAGCCTTACAATAAACCCCTGCAGATTTCTAGGTCTCTAAATTCTTATGAAAGTATCACTAACCATAAACTTCACTTTAACCTCTCAAACACATTTCGAGGTCTCTAAATGACCTAACCTCTTTACTAACAGGCAGTCAAACACTTAAGCAAGCAGCGAGGGCTAAGCACAGAACTTTCTTTCATAGGTAATGTGATATAATTTGTGATTTATGCTTTGTCTATCTATTTCACTCATATGAGATGCTAAACATATGAAGCAGGGATTATGCGACGAACTTTCATTAGCCATTTAAACTGGTCATAACGACTAATAAGTTTGTTACCTCTCACAGCAAAATCCTTTTTCATACAACGCACTCTTTTTTTATTTAAATTCTTTGGGGATTCCCCCGTTCAAGCGAATTCACTCCCAAAAGTGTATTTGCATAGTTAAAATAGGCCATCATTTGCTAATAGTTATGGTTACTATTAGTTACAAATATGAAAAACTTCCTTTTTCAAACTCACCCTCACTCGCAACAAAAAACTCTATGACATAAAGGGAGGGGGTTTGCACATAACACATTCAAACACTTTATAATCAACCAATCTCAACATAAGCCCTATATGGCCTCACAATACACACGACTGCGGTTAATTCACAACCCAGGCTCCCTCCTCACATAACAACCGACCACAGGAAACCCCGAATCGGTCATAGTTCTACCTCAAACCATCCAATTACCATCTCGGTTTTCAATTCAATAATCATAACATATTATCATAAAAAGTTATAAAGAGACGTGTAATAGGATTTATGCACTTACCTGGGCAAGTAGCACCATCCAGCAGTGCATTACCGCAAACATGCATATATATAACCACATTTACGTATACGTCTACAAGGCCTTAATTTGAAATAACACTTAACAAACCAACTAAACTAGTTAAATAGGAATTTTACCACATTCGAGGTGTTTATTTATTATTTCGAAGTCACGGTTCAGGTATAACTAACTAATCACACAAGCATTGATTCTAGGCATACTCATTCCTTTTCGAAGCTATTAAATGAGCACAAATTAACTGAGTGCACATATGTCGATTCTAAACATTAACATTTCACCTCGAAGTTGTTAAGCGAACATGAGTTAACTGAGTGTACATCTACCGATTCTAAACATTCATATTTTCTTTCGAAACTAATCACACAAGCATCGATTCTAGGCATACTCATTCCTTTTCGAAGCTATTAAATGAGCACAAATTAACTGAGTGTATATATGTCGATTCTAAACATTAACATTTCACGTCGAAGTTATTAAGCGAACATGAGTTAACTGAGTGTACGTGTACCGATTCTAAACATTCATATTTTGTTTCGAAACTATTAAACAAACGTGAATTAACTAAGTGTATATGTATCGATTCTATGTATTCTCATTTCATTTCGAAGCTATTAATCGGGCATGAATTAACTAAGTGTACATGTGTCGATTCTGAGCATTCATATTTCGTTTCAAAGCTATTAAACGAACATGAATTTAACTAAGTGTACATGCATCGATTCTAAACATTCATATTTCACTTCGAAGTTACTAAATGAACGTAAATTAACTAAGCTTGCATGTATCT